>JABFQD010001897.1:0-16736 GCA_022817045.1 Psix sp. ZL-2020 | reverse complement strand
GAAATTGCACCTCTGAAGAACATATTTCATTTTATTTATAAATATAATTTTATATGCTACAACTCTAAAACAAAGCAAATTTATTTAGTTTTGCAAATCACATTTATCGCTATTGATGGATGATAAAAATCCGTTAAAAATGCTATTAATAATGCCATCCGTTATAAAAATCTGTTTTTACATAAAAAATATTAATAGAATAAACTAATCCATTAATAACTCAAAATAACTTTCCTCAATTCTGTCATTCTAATTATATAAACACATTAACAATTTCTTATTTAAAGTACATTTCATTATGATCCATCTCATCAACCAAATGGAAATGTTTCGAAATACTAGTTTTTGTCTCAATTTCAGCTAGCAATATAAAACAACATATTACATTACATACAATAGAAAAGTAAAACATAAAACATGGATACCTACTTCTATAAAATTACCACTATAAAGTTCTTCCAAAGTAACAGATATATCCATAATAACATTGTAACCCTTGGGCGTTTGCTGGTTGCTATTTTCATTGCCAAAATGGAATCCGAAGTCCCCAAAGAAACTTGCAAAAGGATCGGCATTGTTCATCATTCCATCCTTTTTCAAACACTCTTCTCCACAACGATCATATTGCTCCCTCTTATCTGGGTCGGAAAGCACTTCGTAAGCCGCCCCCAAGTCTTGGAACTTACTCGAAGCCTCCGGGTCATCTTTGTTTTTGTCTGGATGGAGCTCTTTCGCAAGTCGCCGGTACGCCTTTTTGATCTGATTCGTGTTTGCATTTCTGCCGACGCCCAAAATTGCGTAAAAGTCTCGTCTGAAAAAAAATTTCATGTCAACCAAATCATTCAACATATTCCGATATTTTTAATAGCATCGAATGACGTTTACACTGTAAATGTCATCACTGTAAAAAAGGACACGTCAACATAAACAAACGTTAAAATATGATTCAAAATGCAGTTGGGTGACATTTTTTAGGGCCATTAAAATGAATTATTTTCATTTTTATTTTACATCGTCAAACTGAAGGACAGAAACTGAAGGTTTTTGATTGTTGATATTAATGATTAATATTTTGATGCTGACGAGATGATAATGAATTTGAGTAGTTTCAAATAATATTACAGAAACTTGATTGCTATTTTTATTTCTATTAAAGAAATATTTTTTAAGTTACATTTTTATGTACATTTCAATTAAAAGAAATTATTTATCAAGGAAAATTGAGAAGATAAGTTGTTTACTGTGTTCGAGGTTAGGTGACTTTGCATCGGTTATAGGAAATCCATAAAAAGTTTTAGTTTGAGATAAACAATGGATTGTTACTTACCCTGCGATTGCAAGAATGGTACATAATACTAAATTAATAAATATTAACGAAAATAAGTTGAAAGATGCCATTACAGCAGACGTTTCAACAGTCTCACGATTTTGGTCGTGGTTGACGTTGATTGGTCCGCGATATGAATGACTTTATCACTGCTTGTGTTATCGTAGTTAACAGTATAGTCTATCTTACCGACCGAGTTTTGTAGATGACGCCACTTGTAGTTGTAAGTGTTGAATTAGAAATTATGAGTACATAAAGAGGGCGCTGTATGATTATATCGAGATTCTGTTATGATCTCACGTGTTTTTGTCAGAAACTTAAGGATTTAAAAAATAAATACTTTTAAGTGGGACTTGGTTTATAACATATTACCATGACGAGTAAGTACTTTTCAGTGTTTCGGATCTATAACAGTAATTTTGTAAAATTTAAATTTTGTATACAAATAACTTTTTGAATCAAATTCTCATAATGTAATTGATACTTCATCCATTTATTAATTTTTAAAATATAATTATACGTCATTTATGCAATCTATTATATTTTTTTATTTTGTTTTCTGTAATTATTCATTTTAATGACTGTAAATATTATTCAAGAAACCTTAACCTATACACTTAGTTAGTTTTTCACTTTTTAATTAAAAAATAAAGTTATATTTAATTCATGAATGAAGTATTAAAAATACACGATAATAATATTAGTATACTGTGTTTTTTTTCCAGAAGAAGAAAATGTCCCGCAAACTCAGGAAGATAAACAATGGAAAAAGTTGTGTTTTTGGTTGAAAAAAGGAAACGAGCAGGAACAGTCAAAAGCTCTGAAAAAAATTATAAATATTATAGCGAACGAATGCAAGGAAATTTCGGATGAACAAAAATTCAACTTTCCAGATGAAAAATTCAAAGAAGTGTTAACAATCATTTTATCCAAGAAAAAAGACAATTCTCAATTGATCGAAAAGTTTTACCAAATCGCTAACTACCCAGATGTTGTGTTTCATTTTTGGAGATGTTTGCCCAAAGTTATGTTAAAGGGACCACAAAATAAAATTTACTGCCTGAACCTGTTGGAGATAATTGACAAAATGGTTTTACCAAAACATTCTGAACGTACATAAATTTCATTTATTAATTTCTTTATTTATTAATTTATTTATATAATATCAAATTAATGTTGAATTATTTTACAGAACCAGAATGTACACAAGGCATGCAATTATTGTTCGAATCAGAAAATGGTAATTATATATAGCATTTTATACCTTAATATGATAACTTATTTGAATAAAACCAGAATTTGAAAAAGATGAATAATAATTTATATTTAAATTTTAAAATATTACTGGTCTAGTTGATACATTTTTATTTATTCAGCTAAAGAGAATTAATTAGTCACCAGCCATTAATAATCAAAAAATATTTTATTTCTACAATGTTCCATAATTAATAATAATAATCATTGTAATTATGTGTTTCAGATTTCACGTGGAATTATGGTGCAGTAAAACGAAGCATAAATACAATTTGGGGCCGAACAAGGGGTTGGACATTGAGCCGAGAAGTGCATAAAAAACTTCTCATTGTTATGGTGGAACACATAATGCCGCACTTGGAGAAATCTATTGTTTGGACAGATTTTTTCATAGAATCTTTAAATACAGAAGGTTCGATTAGTTTCCTTGCTTTGCAAGGGGTATATAACTTGATGGTTAAACACAATATCGAGGTTCCCCAAATTTACAAAAAACTCTACAACATGATCCAGCCTGACGTATTTCATTCAAGGTTCAAACCAAGATTGTTTTACTTGGTGGATTTATTCCTTAGTTCCACGTAAGTTTTTGATATTAACGAATGACTTTATTAAACAAGGATGAAAAGAAATAAAAATAATATTTTTGCAGACATTTGCCGGAATCCATGGTAGCTTCTTTCATAAAAAGAATTTCCCGTTTGGCTCTGATCGCACCTCCTGAGGATATTTGCATAATCATTTATTTGGTGTGCGATTTGATGATCCGACATCCGGGACTGAAAAAAATGGTCGATCGACCAATGAAAGATGAGACGAGTGAGTTGAATTGTCAGGAGGATCCGTTTGATGAGAATGAAAGTGATCCGATGATGACACGAGCGATCGAAAGCAGCCTTTGGGAAATACGAAGTTTGGAACGACACGTTTTACCATCTGTGTCCTCTATTGCCAAATATATCAAACAAACTCTGCCATCTGTTCAGTATGGAATTGGCTCTAAACTTGAAGATACGGGCGCGACTATTTTTAATCGCGAATTTCGAAAGAATTTTAACGATGTCGCGTTAAACTTTGAGCGTCCGAAAATGATGGCGCTGAGAAAGGATGATAGGATACAAAAGTACTGGGATCTTAAAGCTTGAAATGTTTTTATTATTAAGAACATATTAAAGTATTGAAAGTTGTATAAAATTCTTTTATACTTTTGTAAATAAAATGTAGCATTTTTACGACTAAGAAATGTTCAGTTTTCATTATATTGCTTAAATGTAATGTTTGTTAGAAAATCCACGAGTCTTAATTGTGATGAAACTTTATATTTTAATATAAATCACATGAAATGTTGGCATAAAATCACTTTTAAATAAAAATAATTATGGTGTTGAATTTTACTTTCGTCCTCTAATAAAATTATAGAACGAAAACATTATTTTGAATTATCTAATCTTTAACTCGTCAAAGAAAATTAGTAAAAATAATGAAAACCAAAAAGAGATTAAAGTATATTTAATGGGATAGTTAAAATTGATTAACTTAGAGTAATTAACAATGTAAAATACTATTATTGTATTATTTTAGTCTTGTTAAATTTAATGATTTTATAAAATAACTTTCATGATGAGCTTATTCTCAAAAATGCATAAATAAACTATATATAAAATGAAAAAATGTTAATTCTAATATAAATATAGATATATATTCTAGTGAAATAATGATGAATCATTTAATAACACATTCATTTGTTTATATATGAAACAACAGAAATTGAAAAATACAAAATTGTGAAATATCATTGCAAAAAGTACTGACACGGTATCATAAAATGAAAAGACATTAGTTATTACGTAACATTTGATTTATTTACAAATATATCGTTTAATACTCCAAAGTACTCACAGCCTAAGCTTTCCTTAGGTAAATGCATGTCATACTCTTAACAAAAGAATACGGCACTGTCGTTTTATGTTGCATCAATTTTCGTTTCCCTCATTCGATAATGTAACTTACATTTAAGGCAGGGTACTTTTTTTACTCAATCTTTACTGTCTACAGTTTAAGAAACAAAAAACAAAAAGAATTGTGTACAAAATCGTTTGCCTTTTCTTACATATTAACATATGAAAAATGTTCTTTAACAAACGTTACATTTCTTTGAATCTACGTACTAGATAAATCAATTATTAAACGGAAATAGCTGCTTCTTCTCAAACTTAAAAATTACACCGCAATCAACAATATAAAAACGATATAAATCCAAGTACGCGACGTTGGCTCACAAGACTGACCTCGTTATTTTTAGTTTGTAGCCTAACTCGAAGACACTCATCTCTGTCTCGCATTTATCTACAACTTGTTCCATCCACACTAATATCTTTGTAGAAAGCTCGCAGAGGAAATGCGTCTCATGCAAATTTGGGTACCTCGAGTGTATCTTTAAAGAACTTATCAGTATAAAACATCAAAAACATGATCAACAAAGTTGAAATAAAATATCTTGTCCACAATTAACAGCGACAAAGAATGTCGAATTCGGAATCTTTATAAGGTCAATTTTACATTACAATAATCATACTAACAAAAATCACATTAGAGATACGAATAAATAAATGTTCTTGAAATATACACTCCATATATAAAATCACGAAAGTTCAACAAAGATAATAAAGCAATCACCCGCATCACTTCAAAGAGGTAATCTCTGTTCGTTTCGGAAATGAGTTTGGTTCACTCCCATTGGTCGACGGCTGCAAGTGTCTTTTTTTACTTGACTTGATAAATCAAGATACATATGTGATAAGTGTATTTGATAGCACGTGGCATCATAAAATGTATCATGCAAGGATTATAGATGCCGAAGAACAGGAAAACTTTGGATTAGAATCGCGGGAAATTAGGCACTCGCATTCATTCCCTTTACTTTTAAATGATATGTCAGTTCGAACGAAAAGAAAAGGAAAATGATCCTTTAAACGCCGACCGAAAGGGCAAGTTCATTATAAAATGTCGAGCTGAAAAGTCGGATTACGTTATGATATGAAAAACTGTACACTTGTCCTATCTCGCGAAAAACTGCCTCTGATGCAAAAATATAATCCCCGTTAGAAATGCCAACGCTTCTGACTGTCCCTGTTTGATTATACAAATCGTGAGCCTGACTTGAGAGACGGATGCGCGAGCGCTAATTTGTGCGCTGATAAACGGAGAGATCAAGGGCGGAGCATGTGTTGATTCTTAACTGGATAAGTATAAAAAGCTGCCTGACGAAAATACCCATTCGGAATAGCAGCCTGAGTTACTACGCTCGCGCGTGCAAATACTCTCGAGAAGCATTTGAAATCAACAGTTTAAACTATGACTATTGCAATTTGTCTCTTCCAAATATGGAATCAACGATTCAAGTATCGATTTTGGTATTGAGTATATTTCGAATTCATTTTAAATTCATGCAATTGGAATCGTCTAGAAATTATCTTGCCAATGAACAGTAGACCCTGTGCGCCGATTGCTGCGACAGACAATAACATGTCGCGCCATCTAGCGGCCTCTGTCATTTGCCGTTGCAGTGTCTTCTGGCCCGAGATAGTCTTCCTCAGAGGTTGGTACTCTCGTTGTCAGGCTTTTTAGGCCCAGGTGGTGGAGGTGGGGGTGGCTGAGGCCTAGGAGGGCGCTGCACGCAGCGCGGTGACGCTGGCGGGGGCTGCTGCGGTGACTTGCTCGATAGCTGCTGATGCATTGGCACAGGTGGCGCTTGGACGTCGATGATGTTGCCCTCAGATTTGGTCCGCGCATGCGCCTTCACCTGTTCCGGCAGATCCGGTCGAGGAGGCTTCTCAGGGCGATCTCCACTCAGCGACATCGAGCTTGGCCGACTTCCCACGCTCGGACTTCTCTGCAAGTTCGAACCAGCCGTGTTCTTGCCATTCTCGCTGCCGCTGTTGTTTCCACGCACTTGAATTATACTAACCTGTTGTTTGTCCACCGAGTACATGTGGGTCCTTTCCAAAGTCAGCAGCTATAAAAAAGTCGAACATTCAGATTCATACTTGAACGTTGAGTTTTGTACTTTTAGTGCAAATCTTGTGGAAATTTGAGAAATAAAATGACAATAGTTTATAAGTATGAATACATGTATTCAGAAAGGTGATATTGATAGAAAAAAGTCTTTACTTTAGACTACAAAATACAGTTTTGAAACGTTCATATATTTAAAGATTATCTCAAATAGTTTATAAATTTGCACGTAAGTCTGACATGTAAGGGTGAAATGTTTGTTCCGACACCACTTTTAACTCAGCTAACATTTCAGTCATTTTTTCTAGTTTTTAAAAATGTTTTCTGTATTATTGATAGTTTCTTTCACTTAACCATGACTGATATGTTACCTTGATTTGAAACGCATACATACAATGAAAAATGTTATAAATATTAGGTAAAAAGCTCAGCTTTATCAACTGTAGCAAATTATTTGTGTTTATAATTATTGATAGGTTTGTAATGTTTAGAAAAATTTAGTAAATTTAAAGCTTTTAGTTTTAATTATTTTACAAATTGTAATTATAAAATTTAGATTCAGAGTGTTTAGCTTTCAAATATATAAATTGTTGAAAAGATTTTGATTTAATCTTTTCTCTTTCTATTATTTGAAATATTTACAAAACTAAATTTATTAATGATTCAGCATTTTTTAATTTAAATTTGTGTGAGTGGAAATTTCACATAATGATTGTAGTGTTTGTATGAATCATATTTAATAAAATATGTCTTACTTTTGTAAAATTACTCCTCATTATGAGTTGTTTATCTAATACAGCGAAAAAAGAACACAGTTTATTATCGAAAATGTTAATTAATATATTTGAAATTATAACGAAAGTAAAATAATAAAACTTCAATGATAATGCTTTGAATAAAAATTCTAATCGTTCATCGACCTTATAGTTAGGTTTTTAGTTATAAAATTGTAAGGATTTTAATACCGTGAATATATCCATTTAAAATAAAAAAATATTAACATTTTCAATGATTTCTCGAAGGCCTCGGTCGTCTCGGTGGTATAATAAGCTTAAAAACAAAATAATATTATAATAACATTATAATAATTGCATTATCATAACTATTACTTCTTGTTCCAATAATTTCGTAGATTCAACATTATTCAAACTATTTTACCATAGAGATAACTTTAGTCTTGTCTTTTGAAGAAGCAAAAATGTTGAAAAAATATTCATTTTCAAGGAGCAAAAATATCAATTTTCTAAATATTTTAATTTATGACAAGTAAACAATCGAAATGATCTAACTTACTCCTGAGTCAGGGTCCAAACTATCAAGGCTATGACGTGGTTGCTGCTTCATTATTATACTTGATGGTCGCACTATACTGGCCGGTCTATCTGGTATTGCTGGCTTATTGTTACGATCAACAGGTGACACATTATGACTATTTTCATCAAATTTCTTTCTAAATTCCACAGCTTCATCTACGAAATTTTAATTAAATAAGTATGTATCAAAAAAAATAAAAAAAACATCTAACATAAAAACATCATAACACCAACAAATCACATTCGCGAACATTTACAAAGGAAACTCAGTAATCTTGAAGGGGAAAGTCGAATTTTTACAAAACAAGAAACAATCAATTCAAAAATTTGCAACCAAAAATCACGTAGCTTTGTTTAAATGTCAATCTACAATCGCAACAATATCTACTTTAATTCTAAAACCCAATTTTACATAGGAGGAGAAAATTTATTATTAGAAATAGTTATACTGTAATCCACAACATCGAGTTGTTAGTAAAAAACATGCACGGAAAAAATACATCATCTTTTTTCGAAGTATTTAATTATACAAATCAGAAACCTACTCAATGTATTTGACAATATCTGAAATCTTACATATCTTACAATTACTTCGATAAAAAAGAATTAAATTTTTCTCCGTGTATTACGTATACTTATGGGCCATAAAGAACATTCTGACACCAACAACAGATTAACTTACTCGCGAACAAAAGCGGAAAGTATGAATTATAAGCGCACGACAGAGAACACCAGAGCAGAACGACCTACCCGCCCTCTACACAGAGCCCCGCGAACCAATCAGCAGCTCGGAACGCGGTGCATGCCGAACTCATCTTACCAGAGATTTGATGAGCAATGTTGGTAATACTTCGAGGTGCAGCAACCGGCGTCTTCCTCCTTTCGATGGTACTTGGTTTCTCTGGAGGCACCGGTTCGCAATTGGCACGTGGCGCCACCTGTTCTGCATTCTCTTCAGTGGTCTCGAGTGTCGCTGGTTTTTCTGCGTCCTCAGATAGGCGCTTTTCATTTTCGGATGCAAGCGCTTTTTCCTTTTCTCGTTCATAAAAGTTGATTAGTTCCGCGTTCACCTCGTGACGTTGTGCTCGATATGTGGCGCGATTAAGTGTTGCTGTAGACAAAGGACGTGGCGGTTTGTCTGGTGCAGGGGGCGGCTTGTCATCGGGTTTGCGTTCATGTTTGTCCGGAGTGCCACTAGGTGGCGTCGGCGCAGGCTTATTTTTCCGCCGAGTCGCAGGTTTTGGGCTACCCTGTGGTGGGCTCTCACCAGGTTCACTAAGACTACTATTGGACATACACCGGCGCATCCCCACGACTTGCGTATCAGAGCCGTTCACTATTCCGATCTCGAGATCACGGTCAAAATCGATCTCGCCCGGAAAAAACCAATCAGCATATGACACCAGCTGGTCCACGATCAGACTAGAATTGTTCGTCGCGTTCATGTCTATGCTGAAATCAAATGAACAATATAAATTATTTAATTACTTTTGTTATTAATATTATGATTTTTGTTGTTTTTATTAGTTATTATTATTGTCATGCTATTAAAATATTAACATTACTTTTATTTTCACTTCTTATGTACATTTAATAAGGTAATTTTACATAAATTAATATTAAGAATATTATTATTATTATTATTATAAAAAGATAACTCAATTTTCATTATAAACATTTAAATTCAATAATTCAGTAACTTAATTAATTTGTTAAACAAAATTGATGGAAAAATGAACTATTTTTATAAATGAAATGTCGTTGAGTGCATACATCTGAAATGTAATGCTAAATATGAAGCTTGAAAATGAGTTATTGCACATGGCTTTGGTTAAAGGCGTAAACAGCCATAAATCAAAAATAATAAATGAATGCATACTCTTTCGCCATGCCAATGTTGTTCAATCATTTGAATTAAAACTGATCCGTCTGAATAGCACTTACACATATTTATTATTCATATCAACTTCCTGCGGGCTCCAAATTAAATTAGGCGCGATAACGATAGCGATGTTGTGAGGTGTCATTTTATTTATGTCTTGATTCTTCGAAAGCATCGCCAGAAATTTAATTAAGAATCTCAGGTTTTCATAATTAGGCGCCGGCAGTTTGTGCAGCACCTCCCAAAGTTCGGGCAGTCTCGCTTCAGTTTGCGTTATTTTTGCCGCTGCCATCCATTCCGGATACAATCTATCATTTGGAAACAGAAAAAAGACGAGTTCATTCCAGAGCAAAGGGTGAATCATAAAATTGAAATAGCCTGAGCAAAACAATGGAAGAAGAAAGAAAGAAAAAAGGCACAAGACTAGCAAGTGAAAATGGTCGCGAGGACGAGGCGCGATTTGAAATGTTAATGTGGTTTCTGTAACGATGTCAATAGCAACGCGTGATTGTCGCATTAGGTTAGGCCGCCGCTTAAACGGACGAAAGTAAAAGTCGAGGTCAAATCAATCGGCTTCACTGGCAAGTCGCTTAAGTCAACACCGCATTGTGCGTGACAATAATCACGACTGTGTCTGTTCGCGCGATAAATCGCCGCGAGACACTTTAGTTTTTCTCCTTTTACACACAAACAGCGCGCGCAATTGATTAATGTCTGATAACGTATCTTCGCATTTGTTTTCAATTATCAGTTGTCTTATCTGCTCGCAACGACAATCAATCATAATTTCGAAATGTCGACATTGATCAATTGCAGGATAATCGTATCGAAACAAAAATGCTTTCTTAAAATAAAAAACTGTCTTCTAATATTAGAATCTGCAGTGGAAACTGACTTGAACGTAAGAAGTGGCTCAGGCAGCTCTCGCAAATAGGATTTGAGGGCGCAGGCGATGACGTGGGGGTCTTTATATTCCATGACGGCAGGCAAGTTGAGGCAGCAAGCGTCCAAACTGAGCTTGATTCGCCGGAGTTTTGACGCTCCACACGTAATCCTGAATAAACCCTCTTCTTCCATACCGAGTTTCAAGAGCGCTGACACGCACAGTTGTATGGGCAACGCGATTTTTCTATTCGTCACTCGCAAATGTTCCTCGAGGGGGAACCCGTACACGGGTTTCATTTCGTTGTTGTCTGAAAAGCAAGTTTTCTAATGAGTCTTTTCTTTGAATTGTCATTCAAGGTGCATTTATGATTGCGAGGAATCGCAACAAATGACACTATATGCAACTCACTTATATAGCATTCGAGTTCAGGAATAAATTGTTCGAGGCAGTGCAGTGCGCTTTCGTGATAAGCGCGCTGCAATTTGACATATTGGATGATTGTTTGGGCGAGCTCTGTTTCGCGCGACATCAGCTGGAACATCTCGGCAGCCAACTGGTCCCGACACTGTTCCACCTTGATCTCCGCTTCCTCCAATTCATCCTTCAAACTGTCGACTTTCGTTGCACCAGTACCTGCATTCCAATACGACAACAAATTTAACACTGTCACATGACGAAAATAGAGTTGCGATAACAAAAACAATTCAATTAGCATACATGTGTAAAAAATATACAAAATGAAATACGATCTGATACAAAAAATGTACTCATTGAGTAAAAAATAAATATGCCGATGATTCGAGTTAGAAAAAAATGACATTCGGATTTGATAGTGACGCGTTAAATTAAGTTTAATTGGCTTCATTTAACATACCATTTCAGTGTCAATCGATTCTATATTAGGAATCAAATTTCACTGTTCGATTCTCGAAATAGAAGAACATTTATTCCATATATGAAATATGAAACAATGAGTTTCTCTGTCAAAGCGTTACTTTTTGACTTTACAAGTACTCAGTTTTTGTTACCTAATACGTACGAAAAAGCGTGTAAACCATTTATCAAAAATCTAAACACAAACAGTAAAATTTCTCTATCATTGTCACGATTGAAATTGAACAATTAATTAACCGTCGTTGCCAGTCAGTTTATGCAATGCTCATTTATGTAAGATCTTTTTTGTTGCGTTGTGTAATTCGGCAGGATTACCTCCGGCGTTGTGTTTGTAGGCCTGGTGGTATCTGGTTCTGGCGCTGTCCATGTCCAGGATGAGTTTGGCGAGGTTGCGCTTGTGTTTCATGATATTTGGAATGTCTGTTTCGAGAATATGCTGAAGAGGAGTAGTCACATACTGCTCCACCTTCGACTCATGTTCAACGGTCTCGTTTGCTAGTGCGTGTTGCACTCGACCACATTCCGACAAGGCAAAACTCATGAGACCATCCTCTCCAGCATTTTCCAGCATTGTCGAACCCAACAAATATTCTGGGCATTTCTTCTGCATATCAAAATAAATTATAACAATTAATCATTATTTCAAATAAAAACATAGCATATTTACATATATATGCACTTATATACACTTATGAATAAGCAAATAAAGATATAACCGAAAGTTTCTCACGAGTCTAGTGACTTATTAATTATAATACATTGTTATATATAAGTTGCACATATAACTATTTCAGATAATACTTCCATCCACAACTCAAATATGCAAATATTTATTTTATATACATATAGACATATATAAAAACTTACAAATACCATTGGTGCATGTAATATATGTAATGTAGATATCGGTACATAGATAATATGGAGTACTAAGTGTATCTCACAAAAGAATGAGTCGAACAAAGATAGACATTTATGTTTTCATATCATGTAAACAAAGAAAGTGAAAGATACTTTAATAGTCGGTATAATACTATACTGGCGTACAGTCGGGCTTTGTAGCATTAGACTTTAGCCATTAAAGACAACAACAATAACATAGTCTATATAATTATGTATATTTATGTACACATATATATTTCATATACGTCGGTTTATAAATATGATGATGTAAGTATGTATATGATTCATCTTCATTAAAAATGGATTTAAACGATAATTTAATTATCTCGAGGGAACACATTAAAAAGAATGTTGTTTTGTCGCTCGATTTGGTTTATTGATTCTAATCACGAGCCAATAACTTAACTTTCAACCGAATGACAACAATCAGTTGAAAATCTCGTTATTTTATTCCAGCTACGAATAATTAAGAGTACACAGTATCATACGATAAGATAAGATTGTAAGCCAGGACGCGGCCGTTTTTTTTTATGCAGCAGAAACAAACAGCTCGCTGTAACCATTCAAAATTAGCTGCATCGCCGAGACCTGTCATCGTGTCAGTTGAACTTTCATCTCAAAGGAAAGAAACGTCTCCGCGAATTATGTCATGTAACCATTGTTTATAAAACGCTGCATTCTTGCCGCGAACAAAGGACGAGAAACTGCGTTGTCAATCGAGCTTGTCAAAACTCACCAGTCGCTTTTCCTTGTAAGCTGCATCCTGCGCGGCTGCTTGGTTCGGCGGGTTGCCGAGCCTTTTGCTCAGACCCGTGAGAGCCGCGCGAATCTGCTCAACGTGCTTGTCAGCCGCCTGCAGGTCGTCCGTCAAGACCTCGGTTTTGCCGGCCCTGCGCGCAACAGAAACAAACGCTTATTGTAAGACGAAAACAAACGTCGTCGCAAAAATGCAGCAATTCGAAAAACATTGTGGAATCGTCGCGCAAAACAGTGACGTAACTCAAGAAAAGACAAACAAATTAAATATGGCAAATTATTGCGCGGCAGGAGGAAAGTACGCATTTTTGGCAATTCATCGAGTAGTTTTGAGGTTAGGGAACAGCGGAATAGAGTGCTCGGCTGACGACGTAGGGTTTACCTTGAGAACGTCTGATCGGCGAGTTGCTTGACGCGGAAGAACTGTTTCTTCATATTGGCTGGTCAGTGGCTCGCGTAGATTTGCAGCTGCGTGGCTCGGCCGGCGCGTCGCCTGGGCTTTTGCGCGTTCACGCGAGGCGACGATCGGTCATCGCGGCGCGGCCCAAACCGTGCTCGACGTGCTCGTCCTCGGCGGAGGCGTGTACCAACGATGACACATCCACGTCCAGCGCGCCAGACCGAACGCCCGTCACAACAACAGCCTCGCCGCTCGGCCGCGCGCGGGCGCCACCTGCACCCCGCGAGCTGGCGCCACTTGCTGCCACCCGCGCGCGCTCCTTTTTTTAACGCGCCACGGCTAAATAGACTATTTCATTGATCGGCCGACGATTGCCGCCAAACCCATCGTAGCTCTATCGAAGAGGTTAGAATTCGAAAGACCATTTCTCCAAACTGACATGGAGTAGTGTTACGAGTCGTAAAAGGCTGTTGGATCTGTCATATGATCAGCTGAAAGTGAGTAAGAAAATAGTTCAAGGACGGCCTGCGATTGGGTCGAACAAACAGAATACGTTTCGTTAATTGAACTATTGTTTTTGAGACAGTGCTTAAGTGATGTGATTATGGATTTGTATGCGAATATGCAAATTGAACAATTAGGTCTTGAGAAAAGTGACAAGAGTAAGGATAGAGAATGAGAAAGACAACTGGAATTTCTGTAATGCGGAAATTATAACAATGTATTATGTCACTTTGAACTTGAAAGACTGAAATAGTTTATAAAAACTGTTCGTTAGAAAGATTTTTTACAGTTTGTGCAACAATCAATTAACCATCGTTGTCCCAAATTTTAAACAGATGTAGACTTTGCTTGACTTGTTTTTTGTTTTTGCTTCATTCTCCTTCGTTTATTTTGATGCAAATACAAATATTCAAAATATTCGCTCGAAATTGTTTCTGTTTGTAGATCTAAAAAAGTACTCGAAAGTCATTTTCTCCCAGATTGCGGGATATAAATACAAGTGATGTCACTCGCAATCGTCAATTAGCATAAACAGAGAGTACAGATTATTCGCGAAGAACGAGAAATATGGCAATTGTGAACGATAATGCAATCAAGCAATAGCTCGATTTATTTTAAGCGATGATCCCATGTTTGTTTACGTTACACTTTACACTGTTCCCAATTAATTTTCACAGAAATTTCATTGCCGATCAAGTTTGCTGAATAGCTTTTCATACCAATCAACTTTATTAATTTCTCATTTTTTCCTCGAGGTGTAAAAAATATCCTTCGAGGATTATGTAAGGATTGCATTGTTTTCCAATTTTAGAGCATGAATCATCTTTCGGGGGAAAAATCCAATTACTTTACGATCGCGTCTGGAATAAGTGTCGTAAATTTTGAAATAAATTAACTTAGATCTTATCTTCGAATAGCACATTTTTCTGTTTATCAGTTCGATGAAACTTCATTTCAATTGCGTTTCAATTGTCCATTGTTTTTTCAGGTGTTAAATATGGAGCCTAATGTAGAGAAAAAGTCGGCTCTTAGTTGGCCATACATGAGCATCAGTTCCCTCGGGACTTCTTTCTTTACGAAATTCATCGCTGTAGGCATAGCCTGGGGATGGGGTTACATGAATTGGAGCATCGCCTGGCTGATTGCTCCAGTCATCCTCACGGTTTTGAAGTCCGAGCGACAAAAGGATAGAGAACTCAAGAGATTAATGGCCCAGGCAGCTGTGATGTCTAAAGAAAAGGAACTCATCACCAGCAGAATCGATGAGCTACCGTCGTGGGTCTATTTCCCGGATTACGACCGAGCTGAGTGGCTTAATAAAGTAATTTGAAATCTTGTTTCGCTGGAGAATTTTTTTTCATTTATTTTATTGAAGGTTAATTGGAGAAGATCGTTAAAACATTGATTGGAAGTGGAGAAATATTTTTTGCAATTTTAATTTACGAAGCTTTTATTTTCAGATTTTGTACAAGGTTTGGCCCAATGTAAACCACTTCGCTAAGGGACTCTTGAAAGAAACTATCGAACCGTCAATTGTTGAATGTCTTGCGGAATATAAAATGAAAGGTTTCGCGTTTGAGAGAATGGTTCTGGGACGCATCGTAAGTTCCTATTTTTAGTGTCTCGGTAAACGAGCGAGTCAGTTTTAATTTATGAATGACAAATGAAAATGTTTGGTTTTGGGTGATATGTGGTTATTTGATTAAGGAGGATCATCTCTGCTTAGATTGATTACTGTATTTTGTTGTTTTAATTCCAGCCGCCAAAAATTTATGGCATCAAAGCTTACGACATCAACACTTCACGGAATGAAATCATTTTGGACGCAGATATTCTGTTAGTATCTTCAATGAGTCAGATTCTATTTCACGTCGATTAGTAAATTTAAATTCATGTGATGCAATCAAGAATTAATTGATTATTTTTCAGATATGCTGGCGACTGTGATATTACATTTACGGTCGGCACTTTAAAAGCTGGAATCAGGGACTTTCAGGTAACTTTATAGTTATACGATGTTTCAGTATGTTGAGTTTTGGAAATACATTTGCATCTGAACATATTTTAGATAAATAATTATACAATTTAAATTATTCTCTTGTTTATTAATTGCAATTGTACTGAAAATAAAAATTATGTTTAAATATTATAAAATATTATTAATAATATATTTTATTTTCAATGTTTTAATTATAATATAAATAAAAAACTCTTTAATTCAATTTTTTAGCTACGTGGAATTATGCGAATTGTTATGAAACCACTTATTCACGTTATGCCATTGGTCGGTGGAGTTCAAGTATTCTTTTTAAACAATCCAAACATCGATTTTAATTTGATCGGTGCAGCGGATGTGCTGGATTTACCTGGATTTAGGTAAGCCAGAGTGAAACATCAGAAATAAAAATCACGAGAGATCACTTTTTTAAAAATGAAAACTGGATGTTTGACATAAAATGAAAATGATTTTATACGTTTCAGTGATGCATTAAGAAAAATCATCGCTCAACAAGTATCTGCAATCGTCGTTCTGCCAAACAAAATTAGCATATCATTAAGTGAACATGTGCCAGCAGAAGTACTAAAAACACCCGAACCTGAAG
>JABFQD010001896.1:0-16744 GCA_022817045.1 Psix sp. ZL-2020 | reverse complement strand
AAATACCCATTGTACTTTGTTTAACCAGTTATTAAAACTAAGTTTTTATGACATAATTAGGACTGAAAAAAAAAAAAAAATAATTTAAGTAAAAGTTTTTGGAAAAGAAGAAGATAAATGATTCAATTTGTTACTACTTAAGCAGATGGTACAATATTAAGTATTTAGAAGTATACTAATGCTTTCTGATGATATTTTGAATAAAATTTTATCATCTGAAAAAGTCGATATAAAATATCAAATAGTACATAATCCATAAAAAAACGTGATTTTATATCAAATATATTTAATTTAATTAAAATAAGAAATAATATAATTTATTATGTGTAAAAAATATTTATAGTGCGATAAAAAAATCTATTTTTCAGCTAATAAAGCAATAATTTTTAATTTTTTTCATACTTAGCAATGCAAGCCTGTTTAGCTCTTTGTGTTTCGCTCGCCTTGAAATCATATTTCCCGTTCAAGTACTGACATAATTCGGGATTGTACGTTGAGATTCTGTGGTTTTCCGCGAGCAGTTTTAGTGTCGCTTTGTCGAGATTTGCTAACAATTGTCTTTGTTTATTAAGAACGCTACATGCGAAGTATACACAGTTGTGCGCCGAATCAAACAATCCTGGTTTTTTGCTTTTCTCTTTCCTACTTAACAGTTTGCTTTCCTCTTGTTCATCCTCAAATAAGTTTCTTTTTAGCGCATTTTTCGTCGATTCTTCATCGATTAATTGCTTTTCATCAATCGATGAATAACTATTATTCGTCAAACTTGAACATCCCAAATCATCCTTTAACGAATCCAAAGACAAATCTTTCAGGCTTTCTTGTACCAGATTATCTTTCGCAATTATTTCACTGCAATTTGAACCAGAAAGATCAACAGTTTCAGAATTTGTCGGAGTAATGCTTTCGTTTAGAGATTTAGTGAGCGATTTGTTTACATTTGAGCAATTAGTCTGACTCTTTTTTGCATTCTGGACATATTGTAAGGTGATCAGGTAGATAACAAAGTATAATTCGGACATTGGGTTCATAATGACATTGAGGTCCCAGAAGGCACAGTATATGGTAATTAGTTTATCGAGGCTCTCTTTATTCTCGACTTGATGTAATGACGGAGTTAATAGTAAATTTGGAGGAATGACTTTACTCGGAGTTTTGGTTAACGCTTTAGCTTCCACGCCTTCTTCCTTGCGGACGGATGAAACCTCAGGTTTCTTTTGCCTTTCCAACTTAAGAAGCTCACGCTCCGCATCAAAAGTTGCGTGGTCATTAGATTTGTCAGCTGGAGGCACTTCTATAAATGTCGGGTTTACCGTAGGAGGTCTCGTGATAATGCCGAAAGGAGTTTGTTCATTGTTGTCTAAAAAAATTTAGATTTAATAATAAACATTATAATTTTTTATGTATGAATTCATAGAATAAAGTAAATTTCCATATTTTTTACATGGTTGTGAATTTTTGATCACTTTTCGTGTAAATCAAATCGAGCTGTAATGCGATTTGAAAATCATGTTATAGAAAAATCAGGTCAGCATTCTAATTTCGTTAATTTGTTTAAAATTCTTGATTTTAAAATGCTCAAATGAAATGTAAGAATGTATATTTGAAGAATCTAATTATTTTTAACATTAAAAAATTAAAGAAAATATCATTGACATTATTGATTTTCTATATCATGAGCTTTAATATCAGATAAATGTGAAAAAATATTTAATAAACAAAATTAGAGAAAAACCTTTAGTGTCAAGTGGAGTAGGTTTAATCCGCCTTTTTCTCCTTGGATTGGAATCAATTTTCGGAAACATTTCATCTGAGACTATAAGATTATTCTGAGTTTGCTCCCAGTGTTGGTTCGGTAAAGGGCTCTTGTTGCTCTCCACACTCCTTCGGTCTCCGTTTTTCTTGCTACTCCTTGTATCAACCGTAATGAAGTCACCCAAACTGAATCCTTGTCTTGGTGTAAACTTGCCATTTTTATTTTTGCTGTTTGCACTCGAAGATTTGTTCCACGTTTTTTGGTGGTTCTTCGGAGTCATCATAGGCATCGTCTGATTAAGCACTCCAGGTGTCGGACTCTGACGACTTTCGTTCAAAGATGACACTGAGTAACGTGACCTGGCTGACCTCGAGTTCATTGTGTCATCATTCGAAGTATTGAGAGAGTCTTTTAAAATATGTTTATCAAGTGATTGATTGGACTTGTTATTCAGTTTCTTGTTGGATGCATCTAATGACTTGTGACCTAGTTCGACACTTTCTCGCGGAGAAAATGCAGGATTGTTTTCCCCAGAGACGGAATTCGAAGCGCTGCAAAGTGAAACGCGTTTTTTGAACTTCGGTGTGCTTGTTTTGACATTTGAGCGATTCAGATCGCTGCAATCTGGTGACATCAAGCGATCGGTAGACTCGGTTAATTTTCGTCGCGAGGTAATCGGAGTCGAGCCCTTTGGCGAGTTTTCGCATTCGAGCTTGCTCAAGTTTTTCGAGTTCCATTTTTTCGACAAAATCTCGGCATCGGTATTTGAGTCCGATTTCACTGGCTGCTTCAAATTCGGTGTTGCTTGTGGAAGACTAAAAATATATACAAAGTATTAATGAGAGTTTTAGGCAAAACAAAGAAATAGATGGTCTGTGAGTAGTTTGGGAAAATATGTCATAATCGGATTATAGGATTATTTTGTATGCATAATTTGATTATATAGAGATTGAAATAGTTTTGTTGTTACAAGAAGAACTGATGTTACGTTCTAAATTTGTTCCATGTTTGCATTAGGTACCTGTCGTAAACTCTATTCATTGACATACTTTTTCGTTTTGACAATGAACAGTTGCACAAATATTTCTTTTTTTCAGGATGAAATTCATTTAATCAATGAATATTATCTTAAGAGAGAGAGAGAGAGAGAGAGAGAAAGAGTATGAGAGAGACGAGAAGGGGTGCGTTCGCTCAGAAAAATGTTCGGCTGAGGTACGACTCTGCGGAGTTAATCAAATTCTAGGTTAAGTTAGCCCGACATTTTGCCGAGCGGCTTTTCAGCAAAGACTGTTCACTGTTCCGCGTCGTGGTTCATTCATTAATGCGGCGAATTTGAATAGACAGGTGATCCAGGCGGCGTACACTACATTATATTTGTATGATATCAGTCGTTGTTCCGTCAGTGTGTATGTGTATTGTATTGTCTGGCAAGAGATCAACTTTTGCCCACGTTTGGTCTCGAGCTTGCGTTATCTGACGGCCCACGACATATCATTTTGGATCGCGTCTCCGCGAAGAGAGAACCTATCACTATATATCACAATGTCGACAATACTGTTATATCGAGACTGACATAACTTTAAGTGTATCGACGAACTCTTGGTCGCTAATCAGTTTGCATTCTTGCGTAAACGTTACGAAATCCACCCTGTTTCGGCTTTTGTTCTCAGCGGCTGATACACCGTGCTTTCTGTTCGTTAATTTACAGCCGACGGAAGAGTAATCGCACATTCGGATCCTTCATTTTTTACTGCCGACCAGATGAAAAAAAGTCGGTCATCAGCGGCTCAAAAGTTCGGCTCTTTGCGTCGTTTCTCGTCGACACATATCGTTCGTTCGAATATCATCGTCACGTAAACGCAAGCGAGAGACACGAGTGGACATCTAGTCAAAAACGTCGTCACTTTTATCTGGGAAATTTCCTGTTGGTTGCGATATTCATTTGACGAAATGCGCGAGCTGCGCGCGAAAGCCTAGATTCGTCGGCGAAGAACGAGAACATTCTTAATGAAAAAAGCATGAGGACAAAGTGGTCACATATCCAGTTTAATGATATATTTTGTACGTATTCTCGGTGGTTTGTCGTGCATTTGTTTAAATCGGCCGCCATGAGTCTTAGATTAGAGAACATAGACTAGAGCATTTTTCGTCAAACGTTTGAGTGAAAGTTTCGCCAAATGAATACTAATTAGTACATTTGCATGAACCGGGAGATACAAATTATCGTATGTGCGTGTTTGGGTTTATTCTCTGTGTGTGTCGTTAATATACGTTCTAATTGGTAAACAAGGATTCGCTGCGCGCGCCGGTGCGCGCAACCTCGCATATCGGCAATCGGTATATGCACAAAACTTTTTTTTATTTGCGACGGCCTTCCCCTCTTCACGGCACTTTTTATGCGATTTTCAGCGGCACGCAATGTCATGGTTATCACGAGCATCTCGATAATTTCGCGCACGGCGCTGAACAAACGATTGCGCTGAATTATGCACCGATTTTTTGTTCTGGAAAAACTGTTTGTCCGTGACCACAAAATGTTCATCGCTGCGTTAAAAGCTGTCTGATAAGCCGGAAAGTTAGGCGAAAAAGGGCGTGCAATAAACAGAGTAAAAATAACTCATCCATATTCATATTTGAATAAATATTTGCGCAATAATGTCACACGCCAATCTAATGCCAATTTCGCGTCTGTGTAACACAATCAATTTAGTGCGATCGATTTTGCCAAGTCTGTGACAAACCGCGCCCCCGAAAACTAGTCTTATCGATGTCTTCGCGCGACGCTCGTTTGAATATTCCTTGTCCGAATATTTGTCATAGTACGGCAGACACGTGGCTCCGGATAATCATGACATCAATTCGCCCTTAGCACCTCTGTGACTATTCATCTTGCTCGATCACGAAAAAACTCGTCATTTTTTATTCTTACCGAACTTTCTATTCTGCCATTTTTTACGGTTTTATATTTCTTATTCGTTACTGCGACAATCGGCGTGATCGAATAAATTATGATCATAGTGGAGCTTGTAGCAATAAAGAGGAAAGATTAGAATATCGAAATGTGATCGCTATCGTTCGGCAGTTGATATTCGCTCCACTTTGCCCAACGAAAAGACTTGATTTCGAATCATGCCATTTTTTACGATTGATTTTCTTATCGAACATCGAATTTGAGCGATAGTGTAGGTAATTCTTGTCCGATGTAACTTCACGCACGTTAAAGCGTGAGATTTATGTGAAAAACGACGACACAGAATGAGCGCAAAGCGAGCAAAAGTTGGAGCCTGATAACAATTCATTTTTGTTAGTGGGCTATGAAGCAGCAGGTGCACAAAACGATTGGAATCGCAATAAGGATAACGTGCGAATAGCCGAAAACAATAAAGTACGCTTATCGAAGGCAACGGCGACTAATTTGCACGCCGAACGGCGAAAGCTTGATGAAATAATTGGCCGGCGGAAATGTATATCCACGACGAGAAATCGGCTGTACAATTTTTAAACGAAACGATGGGCATAAATGGGCGCCTTCGATTTCATCGCATCGACTTTTACATTTGCATTTCAAAGTGTTCTATTCGCTTAACGTTTGCTCTTGCTTTGGCATCAGACGTATATCAATGTTTTGTCGTTCAAGGGAGCTACGACGAAATCAAATGCACGGACTATAACAGGGTGAGAGATAAGCGAGGCGGCCAATCAGGAGCATTCGCGTCATTGCTCGTTTGTTAAACGAGCCTTGTAATTGAATGCAACGCGCCAGTCAAGCATCTTCACGAATGGTTGCCTGGCCTTATGTCGCCCTCCTGCAATTGTTGCTCCTCGACAAATAGTATCGTGCTAATTATGACTTTTCTTATGGACCTAACGGTGCTTTGTCGTTTCGTTAAATTCGCTTATCCGATTACGCCCAACGAAAAAGCTATGCCCGCAAAATTGTGGCTTATTTTTAGGTTGATGTCATTCTTGATTTAGATTATTTCATTCCACTCTATTCTTGTTTTGTCTTGCTTTTTATTTTTCACGCAATTTTTGGATAACACCGAATTATCGTCGTAAAATACGTGATAATCTTATAAAGGCTTTCTTACAGCTCAGTATTATGCTTTGGAGCAAAATATGTGACCATAAATTAACGATGATAGAATTTCATGGTTCACAATATTTATTGTTTGAACGTAAAATATCAAAAGTACAATCAATAATATTTACATTTTTTTACCTTATTCGGGCAAAGAACTCGATGATTGACATAAACAACTGAACAATAATTTTATTTTATTCAAAAAGTAAATTCAAAAGCTGAACAAAAAATCGATGATTGAATTGAAATTTATATATATTTTGTTTTAAATTTTTAAAAATGAGAGAAATTTGGAAAATGTTTGCATATAACTAAAATACGACTGAAATAAAAAATTTTAAAATGTTCAATTATAAACAAAGCAATGCTTAAAAAATGTGATTCATCTTGTTGTTTATAAGTTTTGATAACGTTTATTTCAATTAAGCCAACGAGAAATCCATTAAAGTCCATTTTGTTAATAACAAAAAAATGCAATTTGTCTTCGAATTACATCAACATAGAGATCTGCCAAAAGTAAACATTTTTTCAATCAAGTTTCGATAAGTGTATATTTTGCAATTTATGTGGTTCAATTTTTGTTCATCGGAAAATTCGACAGACCGTAAGCATAAAAACTATAAAACTTTCAAAGAAATTAAAATAGGGTTATCGGAAATCAAAAGAAAACGTTAAATGATGATAAAAATGTGTGCTATTTCTGCGACAGAGCGCAAATTTTTTCATGTGCATATATCGTGAGTAATTTAACGTGAAAAGGAAACAACGGCGTTTAGTAACATTGTAGATGTTTCTATCGTGTCTCAGCAATTGTTGTTAGGATGGATTTCAACTTTTTCATATTCATTTTTGTAGTGAATTATTGATGCAAATTCTAAGATTTGTCTGTTGATACAGTTAAAGAAATATACACGTTCTAAATGTTTGTTGAAATTTAAATGAAAGTTTAGAGTCAAACATATAGATTGGATTCATAATTTTTATATCGTATATTTTATATATAATAAGAGAATACATAGAAAGGCATAAAGACTTCCAGAACAATAACTTTGATTTTATGATCAGTATCTAAATTTCATGATTTTCAACGAATCAAAAACGTCCGACTTCAGTTCACAAGACTACCCTTGAAAAGAATCAAATTTTAGATCGATTTTTTGCGACGTTTTACGATATTTTGAGGAACAGAGTTCTTTAATAAATAAATATTGATAAAACTGCAAACCACAGTATATCTGCATTGTAATATTTCGTATGTGTCTTCTGCAAATCTTTTCCCAATAACTTACTAATGCACTCAATACACAAGCTGAAACCGACTGCAAAACTATTCGATCAAATCATCGTTTGTTAATAACATAGTGAAAAAAATCATCCGCCGATACAGCAAAACATGATATTACGGAGCGTGAATGACAAATGCATCGTAGGCTGTTTTTCCACTGTACCGGCGGTTCATCGGCGAGATAAAGCTGAAGACGGATCGATGCAAAAATCAGAAATTGATAAGAATTAACTTAAATGCATTTTTAGACACAAGATGTTCACATTTTAATTCTAATATCGTAGAAATATGTGACGAAAATTCACATTGAATCGGACGATTCGAACTTAGATGATGATGTGGATACAAAGATATGAAAAGGTTGAAAGACTCCGCGGATGCCAAGAAGTGATCAGATACCAGAAAGTGCATGTGATACAGGTACTCGGATACTTTTTGCATTGAGACTGAATAAACGACGAGTAGTATTTTTTTAAAATAAACGAAATGGACGTATGATGTAGGTTTGGTTTGTTCCTCGCTGGCAGAGAATCTTCAGTTCAGCTGGGAGGCGCGGATGAAAAATGAACGGCTTGTGGAGGAAAAATGCTCGTCATTCGAGCTGCGGTGTCCTTTTGGAGCCGGGCTCTACTTGCCACGAATGACAATTTGTCTTGCGGGCATCGAAGCGCTCTCGGTTCAAACATATCTGTCGAATGATTTACAAGCTGGACTGTGGGTTCTAGACAAGGTTCAACCACTGCCAGCAGTATTTGTGCGCGAGTGCGGTTATCTTCGACTTGGTGACTTGGTTTCGTTCACAACCAACAGAGATTGATTGACGTTTTTTATACGACCCGACTTTGTATGATTCAATTCTTAGGATTAATTAGCGTATTTGGTTGTACATTCGACAAGGAATGCAGAGGAATGTATTTTTTGTAAAAAAAGAAAAGAAAAACGATGAAACGCAAATAAAGAAATATATGCTCGAATTCCGTTGTTTCATTGATTTTCCGCCGAGTTTGCTCCACTTTCGCGCGCGCTAATGCGCCGTGGTTATGAATATTCTGGCCGGTTAAAGTTCGAGTTCCGGCTGAAAAATCGGCGGCCATCGAACGCGCACTTATCAGGGAACATTAGACATTCTTGTCGGAACATCGTGGCCAAGATAAAGGGCCCTCTTTCAATGTCTGCGCTCAGAGAGCAGATATTCTTGAAATGTTGCCAAAACGATTAGGAGACGAGTCGTCCCAGGAGACGCCTCTTGCAATATACATAGCCACCGCCTCGATTAAATAATCATTTCGCTGAGGCAATTACGCGCTATCGCACACCGCTCTGACATTCATTCTCATTGACGCCGATCGAAAGCTCATTTCAGTCCAACCGACAAAAATTCACCCGCTCGCTAGCGTACCTTTTTTGCCGCAACCTCAGTGCGCGCGCGCTCTATTTAAGCGCTACCCTAGCTTTAAGCGCAATTTACTTCAAGTCCCCGCAATTCAAAGCTTCTCCAAGAGTCTGGGTACTTTGTTCGTTGTTAATTTGAGTGATTGATTACAATTGGTCATTCAGTCCATTATCACGGCAAAATATAAAGGTGTGAAAAAGTACGGATTCAATGAAAGCTCATTTGTTTTTCCGTGACAATGAATTACATAATTTCATTTGCAACCTATCTATACGGTGAATGATTTATTCAGCCTTATAACTAGATACGTTACGTGATTATAAATTTATAAAAAATGTCGATTCAAGGGAATGTTAACGTGATTTTCATGACGCTTGAGAAAATAGCTTGCCAATTATATGAATCGCACGGTAAAATAGACTGACATTAATTTAATCGTATAAACGTTACTCATCTTTAACATTTATTATTTTTTTCATCTTTTTTTTTGACATTTATTACTTGATTTTCGGAGGTATGTTTTTGCGAGTCATTTTGTACGGCTGTCATTGACGCTTGCTAATCAATCATTTTCGAATCTCTCACTTCATATCGTATCGCTTGAATGTGAACGCGATCGTAACTGGGTGCGGTCATAAAAATTTGATAATGATCCCCTTTTT
Source organism: Psix sp. ZL-2020 (assembly GCA_022817045.1). NCBI lineage: Eukaryota > Metazoa > Arthropoda > Insecta > Hymenoptera > Scelionidae > Psix > Psix sp. ZL-2020. The sequence goes on along the minus strand of JABFQD010001896.1, from coordinate 7,564 downwards.
TTAATTACTGTATCAAGGGTGGAAACTCAACTGGAACGTAACATATTGCCCGCATGATTTGATGGATGACCAGAGTGAAAGATAAAAAAATGAACATGTACCGAAAAATTAATTGATTCTTCGTGATACACAGAATCCACTGTAATTAAATAAATGTTCAGAAATTATGAAAATTTTACCCTAAAAAATAAGATTAGCTTGAAAATGGGTATTCATTCTTACTTTAGTTTATCATTGTGTACTTTGATTGAAAAAAATACTCTAGAGTTGAATTGAAAATATTTATATAGTTTTAATTTTACATAACATTTTATATCAGTTCTGAAATATTTGCTTGCTTTTATTATAAGTAGTTTTGTATACATATACTTCAATCCTCGTCATAGTAATTATTCTGGTCAATTTTATAAATATGTTTTATCTTCGCTTGCTTCGATATAATTTAAAGTCATATATTCAATTACATGATTTCAATATTTTTATGAATCGTTATTTGTGACATTTGATTTGAAGAGTCATTTTCTGTGATGAATATTCAAATGTTACTGTAATTAAATGCAATTTTCTGACCAATTTTGTGTTTAGGGCATATAATATACCGATCCCAGATGTTTTATGTCAATCTCAAGCTGCCTATTTGCTTTTTGAGGCATTAAATTCGATAAAATAAAGTACATCAGGAGTTCAAAGAAGCTTAAAGCATATTGGATTAAGAAGACGGTGTCATAGACCTATTATTGTCAACATTCATAACATGATTTCGTAACTAAAATTATAAACAATAAAAACGTGAGACAGTAAGTGAATGACATTATTTAAAAAACGAAAAATTAGTATAATTTTTTAATTGGTTTTGACTTTTTGCATCGTTTCATTTTATTAGATAGAAGACTTTTTTTGCAATACTTTTATTGGTAGAATATTATTAAAAATGAGATTTATTTAATACGAAAGTTAGTATTTTTTAATGTTTAAATAAGGGTATTGCAAGATCCCGTAAATCATAAAGGTGGTATTTTATTGGCCAGAGGCGTTAATAGCATAGTTACAGTGAGGTTTATTGTTGCAATTGTTGTAAAATTTCTTTGTTATTCGTGAAATGTAAATATGCATTCTTGGGCTGATTTATGTTAATAGGCTCGTACATTTGTAAGGAAGTTCTTACAGTTGCGAAGTTTTACCAGTGGGAACCAGAATTCTTCGTATGCTGCAGTGATTCGAGGGCAACGCGTTTTTAATCGGCTTAAGTTCGATTACGATGTTTTGATGACTTGAAATGATAACCTACCCTCAAACCAACATATTCTGCTTTGGTAGCTATCTAAAATATAGGCGAAATTCACTCAGTTAAATCTGGTTCACGTAGAATTTTTATGCTACATTTCCAATATGTTGTTCAAACTGCTATGATAATTCACATTTTATCGAAAGCCTTAACACTACATAAAAGCTTTTCACCACAATATTTAAGTAGATACTAATATACGTTTCATTTCAGTTACTAATCAATCTCTAACAAACGAATTCCATAGTGTTTGCGATGAAAACAATACAAGTTATTAATAGAACTGAAGAGTATTCAAATTGTCTTTATAAAGTATTCGTTTTTGTCAAATTGTTAGTCGAAAATATTGGCAAAAATGAAAATAAATTAAAGATTTTATTAGCTCTTGGAAAAACAACCTTAATTTTTTAAGCTGTGTACTTCAATTAAGAAATATAAACTTTAAATGTATAACTTGTTTATATATGTATTTTTCGAATATGAATATTTATTTAAAATCTGAATTAGAATTATTATTATTATTGTTGTTTTTATTGTTATTGTTATTGTTACTGTTATTATAGTGGTTGATATTTTGAATTTTTTGTATTCTTTTTTCTATATAACTTTGTATAATACCATTTGTTATATATTGTAAAATGAAATTCTATAAATTCATTTTTATAAACATTTACGAATTAACTTTTGGATCTAATAAGGGAATAATCAAATTCCGAAATGTCATTACAATATTGTTTTTATTAGTTCCTAGTTATTGCAAATTGAAAATTGGAAAGAAAATTGTACAGTTGGAAAAATAAGTATATATTTATATCCAAGTATAGAAAATATCTATAACGAAATATAAATAAAACCAAACAAATAGTGATATTTTTATGTACAAAGTGGTTCGAAAGAAATACAAATGTAATAATAGAACTTATAGTTGTTAATCGTTTGAGAGCGAAGTCGTTTGGAGGGATCTGAAATTGTACTATAATACGTGAGCATTCACTTTTTTTAAAATACCGATATTGCAAAAGTTCAACCAACTATGTTGCGCGTGTTTAACGTGTGTCTTACGGTGTGCTTCAAGGTAAAGAACTTCCGTTCTCTTGTATTAACAATTAAATATCTAACCTTTTATCCGACACTTATTTGTATTCATAGAGTAACATTAGTTTGCTGTATCGGATTGATCCGAAATATTGATAACTGCACGAATCAATTTCGTGCAACGCAAAAGTTATATATCCTCGTGTTGAACAACGTATATAAGGACATTTATCACAATCTATGTCCAAAGTATATGAATTTTTTATCCTTGTTTAATTAATTCAATAACAAAATTTTTAATAAAGATAATTACTTATCTGCAACAGTTATAATATCAAATATAATAAAAATTTTTTTTGGAAAGATTCAATGTAACAATACAAATATTTCTTGTTTTTTCCTGTATTATCCAGAAAACTAATAACGACATGTATGAATGAACTGAAAGAAAAAACTTATTTTAATTTGAAAAGCCATACAGATTATTCAAATTAATATATGATTATGAAAATTGAACGTACATATTTGTATGTGATGCGTGTTATTCAAATAATTATGTGACAGTTATATCAAACGTATTTAAGATCAGTATTGTGAAGAATCTTGAACGTATAAAATGAATTTTTATGTTAGAATGACTTACCATTCTGTTTTTAAAAACAATAAGTCCTATGCTATCGATCATTCTTCATCAAAAGTGTAATCTTAGTATTTTTTTCTCTCTGTAGTAACTTCAAAGAAGTTGTAAAACTGCTTTAAAACACTCTAAATTGAATATATGAAACAATGGCTCTGTTGGTATAAAAGAAACATTCGTGTCTGTAAAACCATTCACATCGGACTTTCAGGTAATTGTATCGACAATTTTTTAGTGTTATTTCAATCAAATTTTTATGGCATCACTTTCACAAAATGAAATTGATTGTAGTTATTTGTACATTTTAAGTTCAGTAATACATTTGCGAAAGGCAATATTTTTCTGACTGCATTTATCCAATACCCATAATACTACCCGTGAGTCATTAGAAGTCGCGAAAATTATATAATAAACTGTATCAATACAAGATTTATGAGTCACATCAATGAATGGTCACTCATGATTACTACAAGCGTGGGAGTACGACAGGTGCACTAGAAAATCGTAGTACAATTATAGCAATTGTCAACTGTTTCCGATAATTTTACCAAACCAAGCAAAATGAAATTAAAAAAATATCGTTCGTTTCAATAAAAAACACTATCGTCATAAATTGTTGAGTTTTATTGTTTATTAAGTGTTCTCATTGTACAACAATCAACAAAAGTATTTCGTTGAAATATTTTGTTTTACGTGTTTTCCAACATATATTTTATATCGTATAATTTGATCACATAAAAGCGAATATTTTTAAGACAAATAATACAAAGTAAAAAACAAAGTTTTTATCTTTAAACATAAACATTTATGACTTATTGTAAATTTATTTCACACCAAACCTTTTTGCACGTATTGATAACTGACAAGAAACTCTTAAATGTATTTCTTCCAGTTATAACTACCTATTCAATTAAGATTGATACCTATTCAGATATTAGTTAAAGAGGTTTAGAAAAACTCAGTTTGTAATTACATGTCAAGATATTATGTATGATTGCATTCCAATGAATATAATCTTATATTTATCATTATTTATTAGGGAAATATTTTTTTTTAATTTCTTGTGTAATTTATTCAATTTTGAAGTACTAAAATTCAACGAACCCAATACAAGCTTCAAAATTCAAATTAATTAGTATATTAATTATTATGTAATTACAATTTTCGGTGCCAAAATTTTTTCTATTAAAGTATAATTAATCATATCTTCTTACGATGTTTGATGATATAATTGATGATAAAATCATGGAAATATACATTTAAAAAAAGTAAGAGTATTTCAAATGTCAAAACTAGTGAATTGGGATTTTAAAATCCCAATTTATTGTATTAACTTTTAACTCAACATTTTACACACAATCGGTTTTGTGTATACAACCAACTTATTTAAGGCATGTGAAGCATCCATTATTCAATTGTCATACACACATTCTTGAATTCCCATACATATATTAGAATAGATTTTTTATATCTGAAAGAGAAAAGTATCATAATATATTACCTGTTACACACTAATAGAAATCTAAAATAAATATGAATATCAAGAAGCTCTTTAAAGATGTAATACATATTTAAATTAAGTCTATTTTTATCTAAGTAATATTACATATTAACATTTCATTGATATGGATATTGTTTTTATATTTATGTGGAATTATTAAATAAACCCATGATACTTACATTTTGGCTAATCGGTTTTAATTTAAATTTTTTCTATTTTAGTCTGGAACAACTAAAAAAAATCCGATTTATTGAGACTAAAGATAAATATTAAATACGACAAATCAACATTATTTTACGATTATTCATTATTTTCGCATATAATATTATCAATTGTGATAGTATAAACAAAATTTATTATTAAAATCAAGTGAAAATTTATAAATGTACTATTATTATACAGTCATTATTTATATTATCAATTTTTAAAATTAATTGTCCACATTCGTAAATTTATATTGCATAAATACAAACAATAAGTTTATTTTTTATTATTGTAAAATGTCAACTTTAACAAGTAACTCAGGTTCAATCCTGTCAATTTCAAGTATATACTTTTACTTTCTATACACTATATCTATACATTGCCAATATACAGCATAATAACATAATGAAGACCGTTACACTCACGTATTGTTAGCATATGAATACTAATGAAAGTGACCATAGGATCTCTAATTTGGTATCGGTCTTCAATTTGAAAATAAATAATACAAACGTATCATAGAAAGTAATTGAGTATTATTTTTGTTTGTGGTTAACTATTATATGAACAAGCATATCATTTCTATTGTATCTATGTTTCAACTTAAACTCTGTAGGTCAAAACGTTAATACTCCATATCAAAAATGATTGATATGAATAATATTCCTCTATAAGAAAACGCACTATGTAAATATTAAAAACATCTCTTATGTTATATCACTGTACCATCCTACATGTAATAAAAACATTCTTTCAATGAATTATAGAAAAAATATGATAAGGAAAATTTCTGTTCAAAATTCATAAAAGTTTTTTATCTATATAAAAATTAAAATTTGCTCAGTGAAAATTGTTATTGGAATTTTACGGATGTCAACATTTTTCTTAATTATTTGAATCCGAAGTATTATTTAAATTGAGAAAAGTTTATATTTTGCTACTTTCAAACATTTTTTCCTAAAGTAATTAGTTCATATACTCTTACAATTTAATGTAAAAACAAACAAACTGTTACAAACTCACGAGCCTGTAAAATAGCAACTTCAGTTACATCAGTGTTCATCTGTAAGCATAAAATTGAGGTGCAGAGATAAAATTAATATTCTATCAATTTATTATAACTCTATTATTATCAGTGATATTATGATAATATTTATTATTTTCAAACATTGCAAACAAAAAGATAAATGAAATAGTATAATTGGAGAAACTTTCCCATAAAGAAATAAAACTAATATTTTGTAACATCACATATTTCTGGTTTTTATTAATCATCGATTTTTTTAGTGTTTTTAATTATATCTAAAGAACAGTTGAAAAATACGATACTGAAATTACGAATTGGATACCGTTTAATCCATAAATAACAGTATAATTTTTTCGTTCATTAATAAATATTAACAAATAAAAATGTACGTCATTATTTTAACTATCTAATAATTTTTTTTTTATAATTAAATATTAAAAAGAAGGAAAGCACAATTGAAAATCAAAATTTATATATTATCATATCGTCATTACAGCTTTGAATATTGATATTACGGCGTATAACATTCCAAATTTTATGGAAATTTTTTAGATACTTAAGTCTCGATGGAATAATGAACTCACTTCAGTCATTAATACAACCACGCTACAGCACAAAAAGAATATTTATATTATTTAATATGATTTTTTTGAAAATGTATTAAAATAATCATAGCATCAATCTATAAAAATTATTATATATTATATTATTATTATTTAAAAACTCTAAAAATATTTAAAAAGAATGCTGTTAGTACATTCTATAACTCGAAAATTTTTTTACAATTCTTAAAAGAGAAAGACGTTTTAGATGTATCTAATATTCATAGTATTGCCTATATAGTTATAATATGAATAAAATCTTCTAAATAACTGAAAAATGTATCGTTATTTGGATATTTTTATACATTTTATTTTGTTATGTTTCTTGTTATTGGCAAAATTTAGCCTTATCATGTCTATTTTACAGACCGTATTTTAATTTATCAAAATCTAAGTTCTGCTTGGTAAGATAAATAGAACTGTTGAACTAGCTTGCATTTGTTTCGTTAAGTAGGTTACATTACGTATATGTATATGGTCTGTGATGGGGCCTCAATAAAGTTGGTCTTAGGAATCTACATTAAGTAACTTTGAGAAGATCTGAAATTTCATTTTTAGAGAACATGAGTAGATCATTAAAAATGGTCTATTCCATTCATTATTCTCTAAAATTTGGAATATGCAAAATAAAGATTATTGCAATTTTAATATATTTTTCATATGATAGTGCATTTAAATTTATTAATGTATATAATTTTGTTTTTATCAATGCTCTGAATTTCCAAATTTATATTTTCCATAAATTTTTTTTTTTTTTACTTTAATACAATTACGTATTCATATTACAATGAAATTATTTATTGCACAATGAGTGGGAAAAGTCAACATATTCAGACGAGTTAACTTCATACTCAACACATGAATTCATATGTGCCAAATACCTAATTCAAAGTACATTATATATCTTATCACAAACTTCTTATTTACGTATTTTAAGATATAAATTTAAAATTTAAAAAAAAAATAGTAATATTCTGAATGAAGAGTGGCTAATAAGAGAAAAATCAGCTAATAACTAAGTTATTAGCTAACGTGCATGTATTAGGGTAAAGAAAAGTCTATTGTTTCAGTCTTCAGTATTTTAGTATTTCCTTTGCAAATAATATTGTGAATAAAAAAAATTTAAAGAAAAAAAATTTTAAGTAAAAATGAAAACATCTTGAAGTTTTAAAGAATGTTTAAATGACAACATAGACAATTAAAAAATAATATTAGATGAAAAAATATAAAAAGAAAAATACAATAGTTAAAATAGTCAAAATTAAATAAAATT
>JABFQD010001895.1:0-16744 GCA_022817045.1 Psix sp. ZL-2020 | reverse complement strand
GACCGTAAAAAAAATGACGTCAGACGCACTTAGAAAACAGAGAAAAGGGATCGTGACAGTCACATGACAGGTCAAATGACCGTGACATGACCAAAAATAAAATTACTGGTCATTGCACATCTCTAGTTGTGACTGTATGGTGGTCTTCATGGACAGTTTCGAAGACAAGGTCACCGTCGTCATCAAAAATATCAGAAAGCGTTGTTAGGTAAGAAATTTTTTAACATATATTTTTTTAGCCCCACATACCCTGTGTCCCCGCATACCCCGCGCCCGCCGGTACCGCGAGATCGGTCGCGAGACTTTCCCCCACGTCCCCGCATACCCCTCTCCCTAGTGTTGAAGGTGGGTACTCTGGATGGGGTAGGTGTCTGTCTCTCTCGCCAAAGTACCCGCTACATGAGTGATTTTCGTTTAGTTTCTCGAGTGACGAAAATTTAATTTCAGTTTTACTTATTTATGGTTACTTATTAATTTTATTTCTTCTCTCTTTTTCGTTATCAGTATCAGCTGTTTGGGGTATTTTCATCTGTTGCAAGGTCAATTTTTAATAATGCTTAGGGGGGAAAATAATTGGAAATCGTTGATGCCGATATCGTATTTTATAAGAGAAACTAATTTTGTCATGAGATGGAACTATTTTGTTATCAACTGTTTTTGAGTTTTAGAATAGTTAAATCAACAAAAGCTTAACAATATTTTCGAGACTCACAAATCCCAATCGACTACGAACTGGCATACCGGTGGGCACACATACAATTATTGTCTGAAACTTTAAAGACGATGAAAACTCCAAAATCATTCAATGAAAAACCACGCCTGCGAATATTAGAATTGGCGAAAGAAACACAACGCTCCACATCGAAACGCTCTAATTACTTAGAAATGTTTGAGATACATAAAGCTTTTAATTTTAAATTTGGAAAAAATTGGTCAGTGGGGATTCTTGCATAAACATATCAACACCCATAGAGGTACGCAAATTAGAACGAATACTTGAATCACGAGTAGGAACGTTGAATGCCGGACATCTAAAGGGAAGCAATCCGCTATTATCACGGTATCTCTCTCGTAATGGGGTCACATTCACTGAAAATATGGTTTATGAATACCTCTATGAACTTTTGGCAACGCCCGCCGCGCAAGTTAAAAAGAGATCTGAAATAATTTAACAGCTTTCGGTATTACTAACAGGAGATGATTCAGACGTATCGAATGTTGCATTAAGCATCCAAAAAGATTCAGATCATTTGGCGGAATTCATGCCTGTAGCGGGGTTCGCAGGGACTATGTTGGAAAATTTCGATCAACTACTTACGTAGATGTAATTGCTACGACGACGACATAATGATCAGATATAGACGAGAACTCATAAGAAATGAGAACGATGGGTATTTAACTAATTTTGATGATACATCATTATTCAGTGAAATCGGATAGGTTGGGACAACCCTCGCCTTGTTCTATTCAGCTCGAAGGACCAATTTGTTTGAGTGTTACTCTCGTATATATAAATACTCTCATAATAAGTATAAATACTCTCGTATTTATGCTCGTATATATATTTTTTTTCGGATATTACCTAGTAAGGACCATCATTTCTGGTAAGTCTAGATAAAATTAGGTTACTATGAGGATCCCATTTCGATAGCACTCTATTCAGGGGCAAACACCTCTTCCACCGGAAATACCAACGAATCGGGGTTCTCGGCACGATAGCGTGTCCGAATGTTATCACCAGCACATGATTTTCGGCATATGGGTGTTTGGTAGCGAAATGATCATTGACATAGTGTCTTGGGGTCCTATATGTAATGGATCGTGGTGGTTCCCGTGCCTCTCTTCCACCTTAATGACGACGTCGCAGACCTCTAGTTCCTTCCAGACTCTGAGAACCAGAATTTTCGGACATCATATCTCTTATTTGATTTGTAGTTAAGGCGGTGCTTAAGTTAGTCGGATTCGAAGGTTCCGTCGCCAGGTTGATTGTAGATTGTGGCTGATCTTCGGCCAAATATTCAAAATCCGCACTGAGGTACGGGTCGAGTTCCCGTAATAGCTCGTCGATTTCCGGTTCGAACAACTCCAACGTGTCATTCATTTTGACTTTTAATATTGACAAACTAATCAACTAACTCACGGCTGAGTTTTCGCGCGCATTTATAGCCGCGCTCTAATGTTTATTAATATTCTCATTCTTCAAATCGAGTAAGGGGAAAATTTGGGTAATTGGTCGTGTATATTCCGCCCACGCAGTCTTTACTTCTATTATACGTAGCAAATTATTTACTCCATAATAAACAATAATAATTTTTATTATAGACCATTCACAAGGTGGATTGTTAGGATCCTTCAACAATAAAATATCTTCTATTTGAACTGATTTTTTAATTTTCCACCATTTGAATCGAGATTGCAACGTACCCAAATATTCATTTTGCCATTTGTTCTATACTTGTATAATAAATTTACTCGTTTCCAACGAGATAACAAGTTTTTATTTTCATCCATATATATGAAATTTAGGTAGACTAATAGGGGTTTATTGATTAAAAAATGACCTGGTGTGATTTGACTCGGAACTGTTAGCATTTCTTGTCATGTCGTAATAAATGCTCCAAACGCTGGTTTTAAGTGAGTTTTTATAGATCTAACAAAGCGATCCCATAAGCCTCGCATATGAGGAGCAGCAGGGGGATCAAATTTCCATTTAATATATTGTGATGCCAATGAATGCTGTATCTCCTTATCATGTATTGCATTGTTACATGCGCGTTTAATTTCTTTATCTGCCCCGACGAAATTACGGGGTCACTGTAAATGACGGAAGGTTTACCTCGTCGAGCAATAAAACGATGTAATGCTGCTAAAAAAGATGGTGTGTCGAGATGAGTGACTAATTTGACATGTATTGCGCTAGATGCAAGACAAACTAAAATTGGTATGTAACATTTATGAGCGTGCGCCGCTCGCCCTTGGCGATTTTTCAATAAAAAAGGGCTGGCATAATTGATTCCTGTATGTGTAAGGGGACTATAACTAACTATAAATTGAAATCCCAATTTTTATTTTTCTCGTTTACATTTGACGCAATCATTAATAAACTTTTTTGATAAATTTCTGCTGTTAATTATCCAGTATTCTTGTAGTGATAAATCTAATGTGAGTTGGACGCCACTATGAAATCCTATAATGTGAAATTGACGAATAATTTTTTATGTGAATTGACTAACTGGAATTACTATAGAATGTTTTTGATTTTCTGATAAAAGGGAATTTCGCAAACGATCTCCTACGCGAAGAATTCCATCTGAATCCAAAAGAGGGCTCAGTGGTAAAATTTTTTGTTTTGATAAATTAAAATTGACAATTCCATTTCTGTGTTTTAGAAGTTTCATTTCTCGATGAAAGAAAGAGCATTAAACTCGCTTAATAATAAATATTTTTCCTTGTTTCGTTTCTTCAGCGGTTAGGAACAATGACTTGTATTTTGTATCTTTTCGCATTGCATTATTTGAAAATCTGAACACGTAACCATGATTACGAATTAATTTCGGGAAAGAAAAATATTTTAAAAATAGTTCTTTAATATTATTTTTACTCGCTAAACTGACACTCAGCGACTCAATTCGATGGGAATTTGAATCAGCAGGAATCAATTTTGATTTTACATAACACCATTGCGCCGTTGGTAATGCAGTTTGAATTCGAGAAACTTTATTTACCACAAATGTATTCAAATTTGATGAATGCTTTGCCAGCCTTGCTAATGTAATTTTAAAATTAGAGAAACAAATAATTTTTTGAAATTTTATATCACTAATATTTGAATAATATTCAATTAATTCGACTAATAACAATGCAGGGCACAACTCTAGTTTTGCTATGCTTATCGTTTTCAGTGGTGCAACTCTAGTTTTAATTATAACATTTATGGTTTTGATATCCTTTTCCATGTTTATTAAGCAAACATAAATGACCGCCGAATAAGATAACAATAATGCATCGGAGAATCCGATAAGTTCAGCGCAAGATGAGCTTTCAAATCCGTACCAACGCGGTATTCTCAGATCCTTTAATTCTACTAATTATATAATTTTTGCCATATTTCACATAAATTATTAGGAATAATCATGTCCCAATCTATTTTCAAAAACCATAAATTTTGCATAAATTGTTTAAATTTTATAAGAACCAGTGAAATCTATCTCATGCACGGTTTTTCCAGGGTTATTGATTCATTCCTATTACTAGTGCGTATTTTTATTTCCTTTCTTCATAAATTTATTATTATTATTAACAATTAATACTTATTAAAAATGTATTTGTCTTATTTCATTTTTACAGTTTTTATAACTTTGTTAGTATTAAATTTTAAAATCAAATATTTAGAATTAACTTAATGTTAACATCAATTAATTTTTTTCAATTAATACACATCTAATTAATTATACTGAAGCGTGAACATAGACGTAATTTTTCTCATTTAAGACAGCAGGCTATTCAATCGTATTGTTATTAGTGTTTGAATTTATAATAAATTATGTGAAATATAAAGATTCAAAATAAAATATCGTAACGCTGAAACACATTGCACGAGTATTTAATGCTCTCGCTGACGATTATCTCATTGTCTGTTATCTCAATACGGGTACGGTCAGCAAAAACAGTAGCTATCAGGATGTTAATGTAAGGTAATATAATATTTTTGCGATTAGGAAAGAGATGATTTATTCTTCTTCTTATAAATCTTTCGTCTTGAAAAAAATCTGTCTTTCATGGTCCGTGCCATGGAACAGTTCGAGCTGGTCCGTATCGTATTGGGTGATACTGCGATTTTATTTGCTCCAGGGGATCAATACGGGTGCGGGAATGGCACCTGTTATTTTCAGAACATTTATATCTCGCACCATTCTGAAAAACTGAAAGATTTTTACGCATTGGTGGAGTGTGCGGACACTTATTTGTTCGCATTTAGTTAAAAACAATGGTTTAGGGCTAATAAGTTCGACGAATGTGAAAAGTATAGGGTAGGTTTTGTAGACTCTACGGACGATGTGACTACGTCAGACCCGCTGGTAAACACGAGGAGAACCGTTTCGCGATATTGATGTGCAGTGTAAATTTTTCAATGTAAAAAAAAAAAAAAGAATTATCGTTACAGGGTCGAAAAATGCTACCTCGCGCGCCCCAACATACCCCATGCCCATTGGATCATTTCAACCACGTTCCCAGTGGCACTAGTACCGCGAGAAAACGACTAAAGATTGGAGATAAGCCTATAAAATTTATTGGCGAAGAATTCATAATCAATGATATTAACTCTTATAATATAACGAAAGGATTACTTGAACTAAAATTTAAGAAAACCCTAAGTTTAAAAAACACGACTGAGAATAATAGAAAAATTACATAAAAATTATTTTATCGACAAATGCTCATAAGAAAAATTATAAATCTGAAAATGGAGCTCGTTTGAATGATGCAAAGTATCATAATTTTTTAATAAAATTCCTAAATGAGAATACAAAAACAGGATAATGATTGCCTCAGTTTATGGTAGCTTGAAAGCCTAAGAAATCAATAAATTATGTTTCTTGGGATAATATATATGAACTTGTTGAATGACTTCAGTTTTTGATATATTTTTAAGCTGCTGGAAATAAAAATCATAAGAATAAAATCCTTCTTATAATTTAAGAATTAAGAGAAGCAGATGTCAAATATTGATAGATGTTTTTTTGAATTTCATTCATGTCAATAACTAACGTTGATATGTTCGGACGATCATTAAGCGTGAAGACATGTTCGAAACGTGGCCCTGTTGAAGCGGGCTTTGCCGTAACAAATGATCGTGAATTTGATATGCAGAAAAAGAGACGTTTTAATGTTAAAAGCCCTGTTAAAGAAAACGATGCGATTACATTAAGAAAAGTTAAATCATTGATTGATAAAGAAATAATGCCTTTTCAACAGCAAATTGAAAAATTATATTTTTATAATGAAGTTGATGAAATATTTAAATGAAATTATCACCTATGAAAAATTGGAAGTCTATAGACTTCCAATTTTTTTGGATTTTTTCACAGGATTTGGATTTGGATCACAGGATTTATTTTATAAAATAAATCCTGTATATAAATGAAAAAAACAAAAAGCTCTTATTACAGAATTACTTACGCCAGCCCGTCGAAATTATACACGTCGACATCTTAACATAAAAGATATCGATGAAATAAGGTAAGTTGATCTTGTTGATGTGTCAGCCTATTCCAAATATAATAAAGGATATCAATATTTGCTAACACTAATAGACATATTTTTGAAGTTTGCTTGGGCTGTTTCACTTAAAACGAAAATTGGTAAAGATGTGATCACTGCAATGACATCTGTTCTATGTAAAAGATGAATTTCAAAACATTTGCATGTTGATATAAGGGACTGAATTTTAAAATTTAATATTTACAAATCTAATGAAAAAATATGGAATTAATTTGTTCTCAACTTATAGTGGCTAAAAAGCAGCTATTCGTGTATGTTTTGATAGAACTTTGAAACAGCGAATGTATATGAAATTTAACATGATTGGAAACCATAAGTCGATTAATATGTTATCTGAATAATAAAACTTTTATAATAATACGAAACATAGGAGAAAAAAACATAAACTTGTAGATGTATCAACTTCAAATGCTAAGAAAATATATTGAGAAATGTATTTTTATTTAAAGGAGAAATCTAGATTTGTGAAAGCTAAGTTCAGTTAATATGATATGATTAGAATTGTTAAATATAAACATATATGTAATAAGTGTTGTACTCCAAATTTTAAAACTAAAATATACTGTATTTAAATAATAAATAATACTGCTTCTGTAACTGAACAATTAAAAGACTATGGAAATAATCCTATCATAGGCAGCTTTAATGGAGAAAAATTGTTAAAATCTGAAACTTGGATACGTATCTTAAAATAATAATTATACAAAAACATGGTAATAAATAATTTGTTAAATGGGTAGGATTCCATGATTCTCATTGAAGTTGGATTGATAGAAATGATATGATAAGAAAGTAACTAACCAAAGATGGTTCTGGATCAATTTGACCTTAAAAAAACTTGATCCAGAACGCTTTCTTGAATAATAAGGTAAATGACCTTTGTTGACCTTGTTGAAATGAAAAATATCTGATTGTGGGGATATAAATATTTGATTATGACATATGAGGATTATTTACGTAGTATGGGATCATTTTTCTGAGTCAGCAACCTTGCAGAATGACTCATCAGTGAATGAATCACTCATGACTCACTCATAACTTATAAATGACTCATGTCATAAATTTAAGCAAATTGGTTGATGTGTGTTGTTATTTCAAGTTGAGAGACGAAGGATGTTCAATTTCTTCACATGAATTTGATATCATACTATAATAAATTATAATATGAGTAGATTCTTTGAAATATAAATCATCAGGGGATATCAACTATCACGATACGTTTGAGACATAGTTTTGGTTAAGTAAAGAAAACATATTATGTCTTGAAATTAAATTCTAAAAATATAATATGATATGTAGGAATAATAAGAAATTTTATTTCGATAAGATTTTCAAGCTTCTAATCGGTTATATTAAAAAATCGAGCGGGGATTTTAAGTATAAGACTAACGAATAGCTTTAGTAGACTATTAGTTGAGAATAAGCAAAAAATTGTATAATAAAAAAAAGGAACTTAAGCTCAGGACTGAGATGTTGATTAAGAACCTGAGGAATCTTTCAAATTCGGTAAAAAAGTTAGATAATTATAACCAAGCGTCAAAAATGTTTACGTTTATTAAAATTTAAATAAGTGAAAAATAGAGTTCCTTGAAAAAATTAACGAGTGTAGAAAAGTAAAGTGTTTTTCACGAATGAAAAAACTGTCAGAGTTATCAGAAGATGTGAACTACCTGGTGACTAATATTAGACGAGTTGACACAAAGTTTAGTGCAAGAATAGTGACAGAAATAATGATAGAAAACTCAGAATATACGATATTTCTACCACCTAGAATGCTAACCCCATTTGAAGAAAATAAGAACTTGACAAGTGAATTGGAGAAAATTGCGAGTGAGAAAAAACTTCATATTATATACACAGGAGGGCAATATGATAATATTCGATTTAAATTGTTTAGAATAATTATTGTTGTAAAAAATTATGTAAAAGAATACAATGATATGAAAATATTAATAAACACAAATGTAAACATAAAAAATATCGTGATGATTATTGAATTATTTTAACAAATTATGATTCGGGCTTCTGAAAATAAATTCCACACAATTAAAGTAATTATATGTTTTCATTAGTGATTTTTTTATTACATCACCGTAATAAATAATATTTTATGTAATCGTTTTTTCTTTTCTTATATATTCCTCATGTTGCTAGGCATGATAAGTACGAGCAAATGTTGATTTTTTTATATGTTATTAGTATTTATGAAACAATCAAATCCTTGTCGATATCTTCCTTTTTCAAGCAGAGAATCCTTATCAATAACTATAAAACCATATTCATCATTGTTCCAGCATATTAAACACAGTCTTTTGAATATATCATAGTTCATATCAGTATTGATGTCGTTATTGTAAATATGTCTTAAGATTGTTTTATCTTGTTTAAAAATAACTAGAAAATTTGCATTGTCTCGAATTAAATGTTTTGAAATTCGCGAATATATTTGAGCCAAATAAAAACTATCTACATCTTTATGTTCACCCGTGCAAAAGAAAGCTCGCATGTTATCTTGTTTTCCACAAGAAATATCATCAAAAATCAATCTAGAATTTGGCATCGTTTCTTCAGGTTTGACTACATTTTCATGCTTATTAAGTGAAAAATAATTCATACCATCAATTCCTTTCAACAATCTTTGAAGATATTTATATTTAGGTCGATCTAATAATTTGACCGCCATTCTCATCTTTCATAAGCTCTAAAACCTTTTTATTTACTAATAGAATTCTCCATGGATTATTTATATCATAGTATGATGTATCAAACATATGAATATCTTTTTTTATGTAATCATAAATATTCGAAACAACAAATTTATATATTAGAGAATTTGTATTCGTGTATAAAAGTTTGGCAGAATCTCCGGAAGTCTTCTGACTAGAATTATAGTGAAAATCATACATAAATATTTTCGATAAATCTAAAATTGAAAACCTTGCGTATATTGGTTCATTGAAAGTTACTGATGTTATATTCATTTCAATGATAACAAAATTATTATCAATAATCGAAGAACTGTTAAATTTTGGTTGTGCAATTAATGACTTTGGACTACATCGACCTGTCCATTCACGAACAATTTTTACAATTTTACATTTTCTCACGTTTTCCATAGTTTTACCAAAAACAGAATTATTCATGAGTTTAGAAAAATTTGTCTCAAATTCGTTTGAAGCTCTCTTTCGTAATTCTGTTTTCAACTCAATATAAGGTTTGAGCCAAAATGATTGTTTAAATATCAAAATTCTATGCATTTTCTTCAATTTTAACCCTAATGATAGATACATTTTAAAATTTCGATAATGCAAAACATAATTCTCCTTCGGTAACACAGTTGTTAACAATTTTGAATATTTAATTCCTGGAGTTGTACGATACTCAGGGTCGAGAGGGAAATCTTTATGAGTATTATGTAAATGTTCAGGATATTCAAAATCAACCTCCAAATAGTAACCAGGAGTAGCATCATCTGGTATATAAATATTAAAATTATCAACATCATCATCATTAACCTATTTCAAATCGGCATACAACAAACATTGATTCATTACAGCACCATACAAATTGTTAATATCATAGAATATTAAGTAGGAAGTAGGTTGACAAATCACATCATAATCACCTCTCTCATTGTTAGCTTCAGCATATCTACCTGAACTAACTGAAACTTCATCGCGCATCGACTTTTCGATAAAAAGCATTTGTTCAACATCAGTTAACAATTCAAATTTAATTTTAGTGTTTTTAACATAGCATCGAATGATAAAGATGGCGCTGTTACATAATGCAGTGGATCTAAGTCATAATGATTTAAACAATTAATTCGAAAATTTTAGAAAATATCGGCGCGTAATAATACATCTGTTTTTAAATATAAATCCGAATAATCACCTAAAGTTTTAATATTGAACATTTCCCATAATTTTTTAGCATGGTTATATTCATTATCAGTAATTTTAAAATCGTTAAGCTTTGAATAAAATGCTTCTTTAGGAGGGAGGTGTGTTGAATCAAGCTTATTCCAATCAGTTCTTCAATATTTTTACTATACTTCAAAGTTATGGTTTTATTGTCATCATTGAGATAAGATGATAATTTATTAATACTAGAAGCCATAAATCGATATGAATCAATAAATTTTGAATGAATTTTTGTATTTGGAATATTTTCAGAAAATAAAATGTACTTTTCTTTGTTGACAAGAAGCAATTTCACTCCATCAAATTTTTTCACTAAAGCTTTGATAATCAAATGTGCATCATAACCTGATAAATTATGAAATACAATCGGCACAGAGTATGCATTTTGATAATTTAAATTATATCCTCTGCAACTAGTACCTCCGTACGATGCTATTTCTAAAAAATAAATATGATCTCTACATTTAATTATTGTATCAGAAAATTCTTTGTTGCAAGAAAAACAATTTGTTGCATTTTGAAATGCAATTGCTTCTTCAGAACTTAAATTCAATGGATATTCATTATTTAATTTCATGTCACAATATAAAGTTAAACCATGCAATCGATCTATAAACCAATCCACACAATTTTTGCTTCTATTAATATAAAAATTAGATATAAAATCATCGTAATTGCATTTCGTATAACATGCAACGGTAAATGGTTCGTGTTCTTGATATACAGGGTGTTCCAAAAGTCCTGGAACGGTCAAATATCTTGAAAAATTACCGTCAAGTCGAGGAAACAAAAAACACGTGTCTAATATTTTTCAAAAACCTATCCCTCTCCTTAACTTAAAATAATCCTAATGAAAAATGATTCGTTTATACATTTGTAAAGCTTTGATGAACCAAAATTGATAAAAATTTCAATTACTAGTAATGATTATATTCTTATAATTGATTTTTTATTTAAAAACTATTATAACATTTGTTCTTTATACGTTTTATATTATTATATAATAATACAATTGAATATGAAAACATTTTATTTTTTAATATTTATTTATTATTTTTATGAATTTTAATACATCAATTTATTTATCAATAAAAAAATTGCTAACATTTTTTATTTTCTTAACAAATTTTTCTTAATATTATCATGTTTTACTAAAATTATTAAATAAGTAATACTTAATATTGAAAAAGAGATTAAAAAATGTTATTAAGCATAATAGCTACAAATGATAAAATAAAAAATGAAAAATGTTATACTTAATAGATTTTTTAAATAGCGTTATTGTATTATATAATTCTTTCAACATAACCAACTTATTGCAATTCATCTTGATTAAAATTAAAATTTAATACTTTAACAACATTTTAAATATTAATATTTTTTTATGTGTATTACGAAGCGTAAATTGAATTAAGATATATCTAAATGTAAAACTATCAATTCTAGTATTTCAGACATAGGATTGGATATATTTAGTATGTATTTTATTCGTGTGACAATTACATAGAAAATAATCGTTTATTTTTCAAAGAGTATTTAATTATGTATATAATGTGTAAAAAATTAAATTATGTATAAAATGTATATAATGTGTAATTATATACATTTCAAAGTTTCTTGTTTATTAAAAATTATTGTATGTTTATCACTATTTGGATCAAAGATAGTTAAAAAATTAGGAAATAAACTTTGAATTCTGTATATCAAAAAAGCGTAATTTTCAGTCATGGTCAGGTTCACTATAAAAGACACTAACTTTAAATCTAACATGTTTGAAATAATTATTATTTCGAGCTCAATGAAGCATCATATTATAAGAATCTAAATTTAAACTTAGAATCATTGGTAATGGACAGCATAATTAAAAAAATTGTCACCATGCATATAAATTGATTGTATAAATAATTGTTTTTCTTAACACTTATCATAAAATAGTTTTATTAACGCAAATTATATATAAATCTGATATCGTTTACGTTATTATACATTAAAATGAATACAAGATTGAAAAAAAAATATTATTTAGAATAGTTAAAGAAGTTTACATCTAGTTTCTGAAATTATTGTATCGTGTATGTCAAGAGCGTTAGTTTCTCAGTCAGGTCAAACAGCTGACACTGCCGAAATGGTATTCTGGTCTTTATTTGGAACTAAAAACAGCAGAATTGTTATACGACAGTGACGACTGCTTGACCCGTTCTCGCACTTTCAAGTTTTCTTTATGCATATAATAAATACAATTTATAAGCTATCTACATGTACGACTTTACAGATTTTAAATAACTTTGATTTCTATAAATCCAACACATTCAGCTTCACTACGAAGCATTTTAAAGAATTATGTTCAAGAATCAAGGTGCTCTTTATAATCATATAGTAATTCATTAAATCCATATGCTTTCACTTTGAGAAAATCAGATCAAAGTGCATTATTCGTTGTTTATCGCACTGATGTCTTATTTAATTTATGGCATTAAAGTAACATTGTCTTTTTAGAAATTAGTATATAAAAAAATTAAACGGTTTTGCAGAGCGGTATACGGTTTGAAGATCATTGAAATAAATATTATTATTCAGTATAATAACAATAAAAATAATAATATATAAATTTTGAGCACAAACATCCGCGATAGACTTCTCATTTTCTGTCGATTATGGCTTGAAAAGTTTCCTACACCACGTTTATCCATTGTTCCCTGACTTTTACTATTGGGTTCGTCATCTTCCGGGACGTTGTTCTGCTTAAACGTGAATCCTATGAGATATTCCCTCGAGTCATCGTCTTCTACTTTAAAGAGGGGGTGGATACACGCCCTTATCTGGAATCACTTTGGTAACCTGCTGCGAGGTAATGCTTTTTTTTCAACGGTACTTCTTTCTTCTCCTATTTTTATTGTTATTTTTTCGAGTTTTCTTCGAACAAATTGAACCCACCCTCTCAATTCTTGATACACTGCTATTCGCCAATATCGATGTTTTGTAAGTTATTTTTATGATTATTACTTGTGGAATATAATGTCGTATTTATTGGTTAATAATTGATACACGTAAAACATACAGATTGTGGTCTATAGTTCGGTAGGTGTGCCTGGGAAAAACACAGGAAATCGATTCGCGATGTTGCAGTTGATTTATATAACTTCCTCTTCAATTTATTGTTAGTCGTTATAAAAATCTGTTATCTAATCCAAAAATATTTATATCATTCTACGTTTATCATTGATGATAAAAAAAGAAACAACACATTTTACATCGAGTGTGACGAGTTTTGAAAGTAATTTGTAGAACTTATTGATCAGGATATAGATGTTTTTAGATTAAAAAAATACTTTTGCTTGTGCAAAAGTATTTTTCGATTTTCATCGATTGGTTATTATTTGCAAAATTTGTAATTTTCTGTTGAAACTGTTCGAAATGAAATAGGATAGGATAGAAACTGTTAGAAATATTTTTTTCATTTATTTTTAAATGAAAAAAAAGTTAATCGCTCTGTTTGACAATTTTATTAAACTAGCACAGCTCGTGACTCAATTGTAATTGCAGTTCATAATTCACACCGTTTCAAGTCAAAAGCAGCCGAGCAGCCTCGGATAAATGGTTTTATAAGAGGATTTAGTAATAAATTTCAATTTACCTCGGCAAGACAACATCATGTCTGCAATCTCTCGAGGGAATATTTTGTAATATTTTTTCTCTTAAGAATGTTACACGTTCTTTTTTACTCCTGTGACTCTTTATCATCTTTCTAATACATTGCTTCAAACGTCATCTATCTTAAAAGAGATCGCTTGTATAACGTTAATTAAAACGTTATTTTATTATGCAAACTTTTTTGTTGACTTTATTCGCAAAATGTTGTCATTAATTTTTTATAAAATACACTAATGACCTTAATTTTATTTAGCAATTCTTTTATAATACATATATAGTTGTTTTCTATTATTCTAAAAGATTGATTTGATTCCAACTGTTTATTATTTCATAGATATTTAAAGTTTCTGAACATTTTTATTGTTAGTTGGTTTACAAAGTAACTAGCAGTTTGTAAAGTTGCAAACAATTTGCAAAATAAACTTGAATGCTGGATTGAATCCAAAATACATTTTCTGCGAATATTGCATTATCGCTGGACACCACGTGTTTATTTATATCACTCTAAGAGGCAACTTTTATTTGAAGTGTCCGTTGGTGATTAGAAAGTGATGAGAGTTTTATTCATAGGTAGTTTCTATCTGAATTGTACGATATGTTATCGGTGCGATCGGCTGTGCGCTTCGTAAATCGGGTTCAGTCCTTTCACTTGACCCGAGTAGCATGTTCATCTAAAGTATAAGTGTGTATAAACTCTCATCAATATATATGTTGGTGCGTATTTACACCTGCGAGCACAGATTGGTTTTCTAATGTGAAATTTACGTTCGCGTGAACTTTCCAATGCAGCAATGGTGATTTTGGCATCTTTACGTGAATCCTCAAATTATATACCAAGCCAATTGAAGTTGCTTATTAAATGCAACTTTTAAACACGCCGCATAAAGTTGTATATCAAATTTGCAAGTCTTATTTTTGTATAAAAACTTTCTTCAAAATCTAACGGCGGTTAGAATTGTGTCCTTACTTTCTATAATGCTTTAACTTTGAATTGCACTTGATGAATGTATAATGATATAAACGTATTCAACATTTTGATCATTGAATTGAAACTTGAAGTCACTCAAATATGAAGTTTACTTTCAACTTGGCAAATGTTTAACTATAATTTCGACGTAATTACATTTGAAAGATCCGAGTTAAATAATGGAGGCTGTGTTTATGGTTTGTTAAATTGGTCGTTAAAATGGAAAATGAAATTAAATATGAGGTATCCACGACTATTAAAGTAAACATAAACTGATAGAGCTGTGTTTCTTTCTAATAGCGAACCTTTTAAAAAAGTACACAAGGACATGAAAGTGTTTCAAAGTAAAAAACTTTCTACGGGATGTAACGTTCATGCTGAAAAACGTTAACTGTTTCGCTTATGGCACTTTTGAGCTTCGACGAGTCATTCAAATATTTGTTTTCAAGCAAGTATGCGCATAATTAAATACAAGAACAAACACTTGATGACAAGTTGATGCCGATCGGAGCTCTTGCTTGAGTTGATTGTGAAAGTTGCGCGCTAGATTTGAGCAAGTTTTTGGAGCTTGGATATCGCAGAATGACGAACTTACAACAAAAATGATGCTACTTTATACTGTGCGGTGGCGAAGCGTGATGGCTGGCCGCTATCTCAGCCGTGTAATTACGAGCGCTGTCTAGCGTCTCATTTGAAGTAATTGGGAACGCCGAGAGGAGAAAGTGCTTCTTCGTGATACCATAGCGAATATGATTCATTGTTCTATATTGCCGCTCCGCTTGCTAACCAAACGAATGAACTCTCGTGATTGAGTTGTGTGCCGTTGCTGCAAAACTCAAACATCACTTCCACGACAACGTCTCTGTTTGCTGTTTTAGATAATTATATTATTGTTTTTGTTATTGTTTCCATTGTTCCTTTTGTAACGAAGCACTGAATTATGGTTATCGAATCTCCTCGGCGATTCAACTGACGTTGTAAGCCTTGATAAAACTGCAGAAGCTATTGATTTTAGCTCGCTATTTTCCTTTCTATTTTATACACGATCAATTTTGTGTTGTTCATTATAGACACTAGTCAATGTTTATCCAATATTGATCTTGCGACATGATTTTATAACAGCTTTTAAGCACCCATTTTCATGACAAAATGTGAAATCGTGCGTTAGATTTTGAATTTATTTACCTCGTTGAAATTCATACTTTTTGGGTCACGATTCGAAATTTCGAGTACAAACTGATACATAGGTAGGCTGGATTTTTGAATGCTTTATGGAAATTTTATGGATTTTGATCAAGCAGAACTGTGTTAGTAATGAATTATGAACCAAGTAAAAGTTATGAATAGATTTCTCGCGATTCATATTCTTCTTTCTATTACTTATTTTTATTTCTCTTAAAACTGGTGAAAAGTTTCGATGATTATTAAATTTCGGAAGGAAAAGTGTTCATTGTCAGACTTGAGAATAAATTGATATCATGTCTAACGTATTATCAGTTTTCTTAGCAATATATACTTTTTCAATTTCATCATCTTAGGGTAATATATTATGTTGAAAGTAGGATATTAACTCTTGAACTATTGAGTATATTTGTAATGTAGTACTAATTTTGACACGAATTCAAATCACAATGAAATTCATAAAACTTATGTAATTTCATTTGATTATTTTGTTCATAACAATGGTTTATTTGCAATCAAATATTTTCTCTCAATTTTCTCTTAATTGCTTTATGGCACTTTTGTATAGATTACGAAACGTATCTCACGATTTTCCATCATTCACAAATTGATATAATTCAAATTTATCATCCAATCTTCTTTCATGTGAACAAGTTAAGATGAAACCGAAATTATAAATGTAATACGAATTATGTATTCCTGGCGTATAATATTTAGAAACCAAAACGAGTTTTGATGA
>JABFQD010001894.1:0-16745 GCA_022817045.1 Psix sp. ZL-2020 | reverse complement strand
AAATCTGTATAAAATTAGTGTTTATAAATATTTGATAAAATACATTTTTCTGAATTTAAATTAAACATTTAATTAATTTTAATTAGCATTTAAATTCATTTTTATATTAATATTGTTATTATATTATGTTTTAATTCCGACGTTATTGATTTCAATTACCACGATTTTATTTGTTTAAAGTTATATGTGAAATACATGTGATTACATTAAAATGAGTAATTATCGTCAAATTTTACTCAATATTGTAGATAAGCGTATTAGATTGCGATCAACGAGTGTTCACAATCACGTATAGAAAATTAGATTGTTGTTTTAATGAAGTATGTTTATCGAACTTCGTCCAACAAATGTATACTAAAATTTCTCGTTTAAGCCTTCTTTTTAATAGTGAGAAATACTCAAAATCCTTTTAATACGAATATTGTTTTACGTTTCGATTTAACGCGCTTATAGCGTGATCTCTTTGTGACCAAAAAGATGAAAACACAACCTTTTGGTATACATATTTCTGTTTGTATTAAAGTTTCTTTTTCCCGAATGTACCATTTCAAAGTTTCGTTTTGTTACGACAGCGCAAAGAAGTGAGTCGCTTATTTTTGAAAAAGGTATATTCGGTAACCGAACGAATCTATTCCTATGATAAGTTTATTTATTCCCTACGTATATACATACCTATAAGTTATTCTTGAAGGGAAGGTTGCAGCCAAAAATCTCACAAAACAGAAAATATTTTTTAGGGTATTAATACTAATCATGAATT
The DNA here is from genome assembly GCA_022817045.1 of Psix sp. ZL-2020. Lineage (NCBI taxonomy): Eukaryota > Metazoa > Arthropoda > Insecta > Hymenoptera > Scelionidae > Psix > Psix sp. ZL-2020. The sequence continues at coordinate 15,985 of JABFQD010001894.1, read as the reverse complement.
ATTATTATTTTTACATATTTTTTGAATTGATAAACTAAAATGTTAAAATGTTCATAAATATGATTTTTTGAATATATTTTATTATTTAGTTTGTATATATTATTAAATTATTGGGATTATTAAATTGTCAAAATTGTACGGAAACCAATTTAAAATATTATAATAAAGTTGGATTTGTCTAAAATTAAGCAGAAAAGTGTTTAAATGTTGCAGTGCAAATTAAAAATTTCTTTATAAAAAATCTCAATTTTAATCGATGATACTTGAATATGAATAGATATACATAAAGCGATAGATGAATCATTACGAGACTCATAATTAATATTTTAAGATAGCAAATATGCAAACTGTCTTACTGATAGACATCTTAATCCTCTGAATTTTTCAGAAGAACAAGTTGTTTCAGAGCAGTGAATCTAAAAAAACCAAAAAGAAATATACATAAAGTAAGTCTCAAAAGTGTCTGGAATAAAAACCCGATTAAACCAATAATATATTTACAATAGACAGAGCACAAAAAGCAAATACAAAATCTTCTATCTTAATAATAACATATTACATTATCTAATGTTTTAAAATTGAAGCCCCTTAGTTTTTTCTAAAATTATAAAGTTATATGATTTTGAGCATCATGTATATTGTTGTAAGTGTCCAGTTATATAAATTGCATAATTATGGAAGATGAAAATATACTTTTCATGCATATTAAAACCCAGCATAACTCTATTTAAAAAAGTGGTTAACCGTTCTTTCAGGAAGTTACATGATTCTTGATGACCGTTATAAAACATATTAAAATCGGTGTGTAATTAATGGAGGTGAAATGCCAAGCAAATTCTCTTCCTTTCTTGCGCATTCAGTTTGTTTTTATGTTTTAAGAAAATCATTTTAGTACGATCTTAAATTTAAGCACTATCATTGAAAAATAATTAATAGAAATGTCTTCGTATTATATTTTCACTGCATTAATCATATTGAAATTACGATTTGTTACTCATATTTTGTATCTACATAACCTAGATATTGATGAAAACATTCATTGACCATACAGCACTAAACATGATAAACTGAATTAACAGTAGAATGTCTTAAAGAGACAGCAAGTAATTATTAAGCGCAAGCTTTGCGCAAAATATTTGCTTCTGTTCTTATGGTAACTTGCTAAAAATTTATTTTATTCATACCACAAAACTGTACAAAATTCAAGTGGAAGCAAAGAATTTACCACAATTATTTTTATCTTTGAATCAGAATATCTACAGTTGCAAAATATGCAGACTGATTTAAAAAAAGAGATTTGGAAAAAATGAAATTAAAATCAATTAAAAAAACGGAGTTTTAAATTTGGACAATATATTATAAGCATTAGTTTGCGACACTTTAAAAATGGCAGTCGTCCAAGACTGCCCAATCGTCGTCCAAGAATATCCAATCTTTCGAGTTTAATTATTCACATCGATTAACTCGAATTTCAAACTTTCATAAACTTTCATCGACACGAAATGATGATTAATACCGAATAAACTTTAACTAACGTTTGAAACTTTCGTGGCTGCACTTGAGAACGTCAATTGAATTATACAAATTAATTGAAATTTAACCGTAATGGGCTGCGTTATGATTTTCAATTCGAACCCATCATCAAATGTATTTTGATACTAATCAAAGTAATAATAGATGTTAGAAAGTTTATTCTACAAAGCTCGAATTTGGAAACTTGCGTTAATTTGGATAGTGATGTTCCTTTGTACGACGATCTCGTAGAGAATGAACGATTGTCAATTTGTGATGCGTTCTCACTAGTAGTAGTATTATTATTCCAGGAGCGACAAATGGCATAAGAAAACCGCGAGACTGAAAATGAAGAAGGATGCCTGACAAGAGCAGTGCTCGACTACTTGCAGCGGAGACAAATTACATGAATATGCTGACTGCATGAACTCACTCAACTTGGATGTGATGCTTGCCCAGAAATTGCGGGCCTTAGCGGTCATCACAACCTTTTTGAGTGAGCGAATGCGTTCAGAAAATTTCTCAACAACATAACCGCAAAATAACCCAAATCATCAATAAAATGAAGACATGTACTATATATTTTTAACTAATGTTTCTGAAAATAGATCAAGTTTTAGCATAAGTAAGAGTTGATATGAGTGTAAATGTTACTTGAAGTTAATTTACGAGAAAAATTTTTTATCGTTGATCTCATTATGATGAATTATTCACAATTTTCGCAAAACATTGAACATTAGACTGTTTTAAATTTGAATTTCGTGATTTTCAGCGAAACGATTATCTCAGTGTACTTAAGCTTCCGAAATGTAAATCTTCTTCTTTTGTCTGTGTTCAAAGTTTTGTTGAGTTTTAATCGTCAATTTCATTTTCGTTACTGATAAGCGTAAACTAGAAGTAATATATTATACTGATTATGTGTAAAATTAATTAAATGAGACTGAATATTCGTAGTTTTTGCGTTGTGACACGTAGTAGAAATTTGGTAGAGATGTAATTAACATATTAAAGCAGTGTGAAATAATATTATAGCTGGTGCTATTTCTCGTTGCCTACTTAATCTTAATTCTCTATTTCGTATTTGTAATTAAATACTTGAATGAACGTACCTGGCTAATGTTCCATCATAATTATGTATGAAGCACTTTTCCCTGGAGATCAGTGTCATTGCACGGGAAATGCTGTCTCTGAAGCTAATGAAGGTCTAACTTGATATAGCGAAACTTTAAGATAATTACAATTTTAAAGGCACATTTAATTATAGCTCGATTGGCAATATTTTTACTTGCGGGATCAGCGCGATTCGTAATAACTTTGTTAATCGAATCCTCAATTACGTATCCAGCCATGCGAATGTTTCTTATCGAACAAAATTTGACTTTTACGTTTCCTAATGAAACACAAAGTTTCGTTAGCGCTCGAAAGGAGCAGCTGTCATTTTTTGTATTATAATCACGATTCGCAAATTGAGTGTAACTATAATTTGGATCTAGTCTTCGTTTTCTCGGCAAGTTTGCTCGTTATTTTTTCCACGACACCCACTTTTTTCGTTTTATCATTTATCGTTTTTTTCTCCTTTAGTTTTCTTTCGAATGTTGAGCACTAATCAGATGAACCACATTAAAAAGAAATACACTGAGAAACCAATGAGAGCAGACTTACTTATCTTCTCAGCCATTCGCCCTTTATCTTTCGGTTTTCTTTTCATATTCAAATGAAGTTTTATACTGCGGACAAACCCGAGGGATAAAAAGATGAACTACCGTGCATAAACAATGTTCCCGTTTTTTCACTGAGTAGATTTAAAACACTTCATTGGTGAAAGTAGTGGTGGCATAACAACTTGCGTCGCTCCTCGTTAAGCTTGAAAAGATACTCGGTTATGTTTTGTTATATTCGAAAAAAGCTATTCATTTTTTGTTTCACTGGGTGAAAATAGCCTGAGTTGTACTTGGCAATGACTGCTGCAGTAAGGAATAACGATAAAATGATTCAATTTGTCTATCATTTTCAATTTGAATATCAGTTTCGTTATGCAACTTGAAATGTAGTTTTAATCACTAAGTGAAATTCGACGTTATTGTTTTATCGTATGAACATATATAGATGTGATTTCAATTGGATACATGAAAATGGTAATATTTCATTTGCTCCAAAACGAATTGTGAGATAAAAGAAAATGCTGCTCCTGTAACAGAAAACAGGACATCGATGAAAACAAATTACAGTGAAGATTTGAAGTTTCTTCCAATGCACATTCTATTGATTGTTAGAATATATTTATAAAAATACTTTTCAACGAATCAATTTTTCTGAGATTACGAAAAGCTTTGATTTTTCATTTTGAATTGAAAGAAAATAGTCAAGATGTTTTTTCTGATCGGTAATCAATATAGCCGCTAAAGTTTATCGTTATTACTTTTGCTGTAATAATATGGGACAAAACCACTGTGATATAGTTATTTATGACATTCACCTTTTACCGGGGTTAATTAAAATTGCTAATCTATGAGATATATATGAATATTAATTAAATCAGTCAGGCTAGTAATACATTGATATACTCTATAAAGAGTTAATTAATCTAAACATTATTTCCAAAGACTAAATAATATACAATTTTCTTTCCTTTCAAATAACCAACTTTAAAAATAAAAGCGTTATCATTATTATTCGTTGAATTTGTTCATTTAATGTGATATAATATTGGAATCATTTTTTTCTACATTTTTTTTATTTTCGTAAGTGATATTCTTTATACATTTTTTTAATTGTTATTTCAAAATTTTCAGACTTAAATTTGTATGAGTTTTTTAATTTACACAATTGGTTATCATGCAATATTTTAATGCTCTTTTATAAGTCGTGTACGTCAATCACATTTCTGAAGATAAAAGACATCAAGATCAATATGCCACCCCAAAGAAAGTATGAATTGGTATTAACTGGGAATCCTACTGTGCGTGCTTCCATGAATGTCACGTTTAAATCAGAATCGTATGCGTCATGCAAATGAAGCTTGGCATGCGACCACGGACTGGCACAATTGTTTCGTTGGATTCGCGTGCGAAACGAATTTCTTAGAACACTCTGTTGATGCTCGTGTTCTACTGTCAGTTATTAGGTTATTTAAACTATTTGAATCTTAATTTCAGCTGCTAATTAAAATCTTCGTAGGGTTTTGATCTATATGGCTTTTTACTCATTATTATACGTACATATGAATTCAATATTTAATTTGAATTAAAAGCTGTCTACATAAAATAAGAAAACTTGATATCTGAATTTCGGAATCAAAAAGTATGAGATTGCAGTGTTCCTGTCATGATAGTGTGTAATTAATGCAACATGAATTTGAATTTATATCGTAGCTTATAACTTATTCACTTCTTGTTGAGTGCGTAGGAGAAGATTTGTAGACGAAAATGTGGAATATCTTACGTTTGTTCCACAGACAATAGTGTTTTAGAGCCGAGAGTTAGTGGTTTTTCTTCATTGTTACTTAATTGTATGACACGTGAGAATGAGAACATTGGCATAACAACTTATTCATAATTTGTCTAATTAAGTAATCTTATAATATAATATATGTTTCATATAAATTACGTTCAAGTAAAATGGGTCATCAATTTTAATCATTGTAAGAAACATCGAAAATGTACTTGCATTCAAATTTGATTTCATTAGTTTATTGAGTTAATTAAGTGAACTCAAAAAATTTAATATAATTGAATTTTATATAGATTCCACGAACAAAACAGATAATAAATCTTCTCTAATAGAAGTGTTATGAACGATGAAAGCTAGAAAGCGTTCAAATTTATCTTTCGAAATAAGTCTCCGTACAGCAATTCTTGGAAGCTCAAATTAAATTAAAATATCGAACCCGGCGATCATGATATGAGATTTAAATGGGAAATATTTTTTCCACTCGTTGTATTTTCTAACGTTTAATTGTATAGACTGTTTAAGTAGTGCAGAAACTTCACGGTTTTTTTCAATCAACTCATCATTGTTAATCGTGCGGAATGTTCTCGTTTATTCGTTGCCACATTTAATGCAAGTCGTGAGACAAATTTGCGATGACCTGAGTTTTATCGATAAGACGAGGATAGCATTAATTGTTTTACAGTAGAATAGCATATATTTCGTCAGCCTGAGCAGACTTTCATGTTCATAGCAGATTTCGTACTTAGTTTATTACACGTTGAAATCAGATTGTTTGGATGTTTTCATTTAAATAACATGTAAACTAAATTAATTTAATTAAAATTTTATTCGACGAAAGATTATTGAATTTAATTATAATAAAATTAATAAAACGAGAGTAATCCTCTGGTTTGGTATTTTTAATATTTTCTAGGAGTTTACTGTCGTTCAGTAAAACGTTTTGTGCTTGATAATTTTAAATAAAACTAAAGTAAATTATTTTATCATTTATATTGAGCATGTAGTTCTATATATTCAATTTATTCATATAAGTTGAATATACATCTGTATTTGTAGACAAGTAGGTTTTCAAGTTTGTTGCAAAGTTTGCAGTAATCATTTCATTTTATTTATAAAATTTACCTGTAGTATCTTCATGCTTAATCCGAAAAAGTATCATTCAACTAGGTGGATGATCCATAACGCAATAAACACCAGAGAAACGTTAAATCCAAGAGATGCGGTCGAACGTGATATGAATACACGACGCTTTAGATTGTGAAGATTAGTTTAAAATTTAGTCTCAAAAAGTAAATCTGAGTTGCCACCGTTTTTCATGATCAATCAAGAATATAGTAGAGCTTAACCAGACATTCTTTAACTTAAAATTGAATGAGTCTTTTATATAAAAGTTATGGATATAAAAACTTATTTTACACACTATATAAAGAAATATATTTAAAAAATTGTTTCAAATACCAGCATATATACAAGATTAAAGTTGAAGTCTTTTTTACGCAATGCAACATTGTAAATACTTGTATATATTTTGAATTCACATTTAGCTTATATAATTCTTTAAACTGCAATTGAAAAATATGATTTACATGCCCAATTATATATCATATATTATCATCCAAATAATCTCATAGCAAATACGAATGTAAACAAACTTGTGGAAATTTGCAGATATTCACAATTGAATAAAACTGTAAATACAAAATTTAGTAAATAGAAACATGGTAATTTACTTCCAACGTAATTGTTCAACTTTTGATGAGAGTCAGAAGAGGGATAACAGGAAAAGGTCAGCAATGCGAGTTAGCGATTTGCCGCAACTCATAATAAATAACACGGTTAGGGAAATATCGCGGTCGTCGGTAAACGATCCAGCCCACCGATCGGCTTTAGATACATTCCATTTGCTCATCGAATCTGACCTGAATGCGTCGATGTCGTTCGTCGCTTTTCAGATATATTCGCATGAAATGCTGAGCCATTTCGTTTGCTTATGGAGCAGCGTGCCGAATCGCGTTATGGATCAACGGCGAGGTTGCTCGCTCTATTATTTATGCGATCCCATGTCCTGCGAGTCAGCGAGAGGAAGGAACTGTGGGAATGGTTACCAGGATTGCGAATATCTGAGCGCAATTCCACGCGAACAACGATTTGTTCATTTTCCTACACGCATGGCTTGGCGAAACCCGACTTTCATCGGAAGAGCTTATAACTCGTTGCTTTTTTAACGTAAATTGTCAGTCAAGTGTAATTATTCATGATCCTCCTACTTAATACGACACTTCCGACTGAATTAAAGGCAGACTGAACCCGTGTTCGTTCGGTCTACTGAATCTGCTTGGTTTTATCCTGTATAAGCCTTTTAATTTTTTCTTCTAATTTTTGTTAAAATATGCAAATCAATGGAACTGGAAAAAACGAACCTTACTTTTATCACGGAGTTCTTTTTTAATCTTTCTAACTGTTTGATTGTAAATTAAGTATTCACTGATTAAATAATATATCTTCATAGTAAATAGCCCATGTATAAATCTTATGAATTAACGGAAGTATTGATTGTAGTATTAAATAATATGTCTTTCTATTTTATGAATATTTCAATTATATCTTTAATTAGATTTGTTTGCTTTGTTAAAAAATAAAATATTAGTAATAAATAATTATGTTTGCTGTACAGAACTTTAAGAACACTGAAACAAACGACGAGATAATTAAGATTCATTTTAACAGGGCATCTCCAGTAATTTCTTTTAATCTTAATAATCGCTTTTAAATATTCAGGTAATTATTGAAGTTGACTAAGTCGGAAGACATTGAGAAACTTAAAGTGTTTATCAAAAGTTATGCTTTAATTGTACAAATTGACAACATTTTAAACAAGTATATTATTAATGGTTTCTGAACTATTGTTTTACTTGAATATAATTTATTTATATAAAAATATTTATTTTAAGTTACAAATGTATCTCTTTACTTTGTTTGAAAATCATATTGAATATAAGATATAATTCAGAAATTAAATATCTTTTAATTATATTAATATACAGATAATTTATTTATATTATGAATTTTCAATTTATATGAAAATACTTCAGTTAACTAAACAATTAGATCTTCGTCCTTACTCTCTTATATAAACGAAAGTATCTAATTTCTCAATGGAGAAGATTTAACCAAATCCTCTACCGCATAATCACGTTAATTTCAATAGCCAAAGTTTCACATCATTTTGATTTATAGTGGAATTGATGCCTACTCTAGTGATTGCAAATGCACTTCGAATAGAATACACGGAAATTGAAGGTAACAAAAATTTCATTCACGCTAATGTTCCATTTCATCCAATTCTTTTTGTTCAATATTAGCATCGAACTAACTGTAAATATGTATATTCAGTTTCCTTATAATTATAGTTCTATCAACCGAAGTGAGTAATTTGAATCTTATTTGTGTGATTTCTTATCATTAATTCTCTTCTTTCATTATATTGAATTAGCTACAATTAATGGAAATACTTAGGTATATAATTTCTTCAGCTATTCAATTCATGCGTTATAGTGATAATAAGGCAAGCAAACATCTTTACTCGTTTCGAGAATATCTTACTATATACATTTAGGACATATTATTTTCTCACGTGATTAATGCTTTAACTTATGTCTTATTATAATGACTCGGCTCCATTTATTACAAAACAGAACTTTACGCATAAACTGCATTTACTGCAGCGCTTACTTCGACATTTCGTATTCTCATTACTTTCGGATTGTTAATCACCGTTGACTTTTCAATACCATATATTTATTCATAGTTTCACTTTTGACGGAAAGTTGGCGCGAAATCAAATGAAGTCGAGGTTTGAATTCCTGTATATTTAAAAATATGGAAATTCAAATCGGACGGAGATTTAACAACTAATTTCTGAAGCAGTTTTAACTGAAAACCGTACTTGTATAATTAATCTTTGGTTTCTCTCAGAAATATAATAAAAGGTTTTCCAGCGCCTTCAATGGATGTAGATCATGATTACATTTAATTGCAAAGCAGTCTCTTAAGTCGTTATTCATTATTATGTTCGACCCAGAATCCTTTTTACTCTGGACTACTCAGTGAACTATTTGCGATATTTCAATAGCATCAATTTATGTTTAATGCAATAACAAGTGGAATAAGTTGTAAAAATTCAGTAATTCAATAATATTTATATGCATCGAAAATTCATCAAATTCGTTACATTAATATAAACTCATAAATAGATATCAATAACAAAAATGTAAATACACTCATAACCAAATTCAATTAGTTGCTTCATATATCTTCATTGTCATGAAAGTTTATGATGTTTAGTAGTTAATATGCATATTAGTTCAAATTAATTGGACAACTTAGGATATTATGAAATATTATTTACATTATATCAAGTAAACGCGAGCAGTCATTCAAGCGTTTCGTGTACGATTAACAACTTCGATTATCAAGCAACCATCAGTAGAACTGTCGTATTATATTCAGTGATTTTGAATATATTGTCTGATAATTTGAATATCTACTGAAACTGTTCAAGAAAGCTATTAGATAGGCTCATTAAACTAAGTTGCAATAATAAGAATTGCTCGACATTTTATTGCTGTTCACAATCAATTACGTTCATTCAACATGAAATGAAATACTGTCTTTACATCAACATTCAAAAGACTTTGCAACTCGAATTCTAAAACAATGTTTTATACACGATTTCCTCGAGACGACTTAAATAAAAAACTATATATAAGATTACTTTTCTTAAAGCGTGAAAAATAATTCAATTAGTCAGTACTCTCTAATGAAAGTATTCTTTGAATTAAATTATTTAGAGTATTTCATTATTTAAATAGCAAACATTCTAATATTTATATTAAAGTACACATGTTCAATATGTTTCATCATTGTATCATCAACTCAATATATATTTATTATTATGTATACATTTATATCATTAATAATGAATAATATCACTCGAATATTCTATAATAAAATTAAATATGCAGTAGATTATGTATTTTTTGGTGAATAAACTTGATTATTAAGTAACAAATTAATTCAGTTAGCTTAATTTATAAATACGCTTTAAAATTATTTTGATTTAATAATATCGACATAATTTAGTTATGAATGTGCTATAAAGAATTATGTGCAACTGAAGTTTCACGACACATATGGGTGAATCAAAGAAAACAGTTCGACGATGCGAAACATTGTGTAACACGTAGTTGATTCGTGAGTTTTTGTTTCGGGCCAGTACGCGTAGGGTTGCCGTCGAGAGACGGATCGATGACAGCGGCGACGGAATAGCAAATCGCCCGGAGTTCGCTGAAAAGAGATGCAATGAGGCGGCTACTCGTTACTTGAGTGCGAAGAAAGCTCGGTGATACGGCAAGTGGAGTTAAGTGACACAGGCTCCAACTCGACGCGCATCTGCTTCGCGTGTCTCGACTCCTCTGAACGACACAGAGCTTAGCCTTGTCTGTTAAACAATATACGATTGATGTTCGTAAAATAACGAATCGTTCAGCTCGACTTTACGCTATGAGAAAAATAAATAGCGCATGAAAATCGGAACGGTTTATCAAACAGATTGAGCGGACAATCTAATACAGAGGACTTAAAAGTGATATAACTTAATTCATCAAAGAAGAATAGATTTGAACAACAAACTTTATTTGAGTTAAAGTTTTGATGTCGAAAACTTGAGAGTAAATGTATTGAAAAATCTTGATATTCCGGTGTAATGATTATGGAATACTCTCTTCAACAAGTCGACTCATTCTAAAATACTTGAAGTTGTAAGTCGCGTCAAACTCTGCAACTTGACCGCATATTTTCCTGAGGTGCGTGGACATCACCTTGTTAATCTAAAAACAAACAGTAGGTTTTCGAACAAAAATGTTTTCACTTTTTTGAGACGCTTTATTTTAAGTGATGAGAATTTGCATTCGGCATGATGTTCGTATGAAATGATCCTCGGTTGAAGTGATCCTCCTTGGGATTTTTGCGGCTACGAGTGCCATTGAGTTTTAATTATGCATGTTGGTTTTGCTGTCTGCACTTCTGCGATGACACTGTCGCTCTATTCTTGAAGTGGCGCACGCACCACTTGCCGCGACATCCCGGCGTTAGTGAAAATTCTGTGCGCGCACGTATCCGCACTCGCCAAGTCGCCCACTCACTTCAACTGACTCTTCCAACAAGTCAATGGTACTTGTTCTGCTACTCCAAACAATGACCAAGCTAGGTCAGTGCGTCGTCATCAAGTAAGACTTTATTTCCATGTAATCGTTCAATTAGTTGAACGAGACAAAGCAACTGATATTTTCATTGTTAAAGCTATACTTTTAAATTTACGCTGTAGATATAATTTTATTATTATTTTTTTTGAGATATGACTTTTCTTAATGAAATAATATATATATGAATTATATGTGTGTACATATATACACTCTATCATACATATTCATATATGTTTTACCTCTTTTCATCTGCATATCAAGTTGAATTTACATAGAAAGAAGTACTTGTTTTTCAATTTTATTATTAGTTTCTGTAGTTCCTTACCATAGTAATTCAACGAGAACTGCAGTTTGAATGATAATAGTATTCGTTTAAATTGCTGCTGTTACCACTAAGTTACTACTATTGTAATTTAATTTATTTAAAGAAAGTGTGAAGTATCTAAATGACAATATAATATATCGTTTTTTTGTTCATAAATTTTTTATGAAATTGTAACATCATTTTTAATTTTTCAAATGGATAATGTTGAAGCTTATTCTAACAAAAGTGTCGCCATATTAAATTTCTCTAATTTATCAGTGTTACAATTTTGCCTGTGTGATGTATGTTGCTTTGCAAGAAGTTTTAGTCGCAGTAGATAAAACTGGAATGGTGACTAACAGGAACTGCACAAAGGCATAAATTAAACTGCCAAACAACTTTTCCTCAAGTTTTCGGAATTCTACTAGAACACTGGTAACCGTTTTTTGTATCTTGATTCATTTTATTCTTTATTTAAAAGGAAAAATTGTATTCACATTCAAGAGTGTTCGTCGCGGAATTGTATCTCTGCATACGCGAAGAGCTAGACTTCAAAGACGTCGAAGGTTGCGTCGCCTTACCCTTTCTCTTGAAGTCTCCCTTGTTGCTGCAGGCCTCTTACCATCCCTTGCCTTGTCGCGACTACTTGGCCACCTTTCGTGCCGGCAGTTCACGTTCCTCCTCTCGAGACAGATATCCTTCATCCTCGACTCCTTTTTTTACGCACACATTTCGCTCCCCCGCATTTTCACCTATCACTTCATCGCTCTTCAATTTTCTTTCTTTTATGTTCCACTTTCTTTCATCTTTTTTGTTTCTTCCTTGTTTTTTGAATAGCAAAGTTTCTGCAACATCATAACCGAATCGAAACTGCTCTTAAGGGAACGAAAATTGTGGACAGATTTTTAGATGCTGATGCTAAAAAAAGTACAAGCATTCGATCAAACTGTTGTTTCGCAAAATGAATCCTGTTTGCTGGTGGGAATTTTAATTTCAAAGAAAAAATGAAATAATTGTGTACACCAAGACCGGCGATTTAATGCAGATGCATGCGAGATATTCTGGTGTCAGCGGTGTAACTGTATATCAACCGTTAAATTAAAAAGATAGGAACTCGACATTTCCTCTGTATCATTCCAAATTCAAATCGTCGAAATGCTGACTGATTTTTGGAACAATTGTTCAGTTTATGCTTAATAAATCAACAAGAGAGTCCTTTTTTGAAATTCGGAGTGTATTTTTTCGTTCACTGCCGTGACTTACTCTTTCTCAGTACAGCTGAAAAGCATAATAAACGTTCATGCGGTAAGAATGTTTGCAGAAATTTACGCGCTTGCACGGTATACATAATCAAAATATACGAATGAAACATATTCGTGAAAATAGATGAAATTAAACATTCAGGTTTCAACTGCATCTTTCAGTGAAAATTATTGCTCACGAAATAACAACATTTTATACGAAGAACTCTAGTTGTGAAGTATTTTTTTTTTAACTAGAGTATGCAATTTTCATTTGCCGCAGACGACAAAAAAAGAATTCACGTAATGAATGAAAATATTAGTCATATGTAGACTCAGTTGGATTTGGACCTTGTTCAGCAGTTGGAAGTACAAAAGTGTACTGGAAAAGTGATGAGTGTAGTCGAGATAATTAATTCGGGAATGAAAGTACTTGCATCATTTTTTCTACAATTAAACAGTAATTGATTTGAATAATTTACGTGTTATAAATATCTATTGAATGTACGTATATAAAGCTGTAATTGCATTATGTAATAATTATATAGATTACACATTCTGGTATGATTTTTATAGCTTAATACTCGTTTTGGAACTCCAAAATGAATTCAAAGTTTTACTAAAATGTCATGCATATTCACTTTAATTATCCGCTGCTCGATAAATACGAGTCATTATCATATATTTTGTTTCTCTCATTTTACCAGCGCTTGTAAATACACAAATACCACCTTCCAATATATAGAATTGCAACAACTGACGGTTTTACATTAACGTTTTCACTAGAGGTAAAATAGAAATATGGCCTGATAATCGTGGCGATTATTATTGCATGAATACATTTATTTTCACATAAAAAATATTTCCAGCGTAATTATGAAATATTAATTAAATGAAACTTTATATTAATCCAGTATCTTGTTGATTATCGTCTTCTACTCCGAAATTCAAGATAGCACACGCGATAAATTATCGATAGAACATCGTGACAATTTTGTAACCATTATTGCAAGCATATATAAGCTAATATGTAAGCTTTATCATTGTTTCTATTGTAATGGTGCTTTAAACCATTAAAATTGCATTATACCACTGAAAGTCAACCAAGTCATTCTTTTCTTTTTATAGGCATAAACTAACGGAAAAAGCTTCTCTCGTGAATCACTATAATATTTTCATTTTATGGATTCTAAAATTACTTTATAGTTTTTAAATAATTCAATATTTGTACAATCATTTCAATTTTTACCTAGATTTGATTTGCGCATGAAAACAGCACGGCTACCTTTAATGTGGTATGATAATCATCAGGATTTTAAAATTAGAAAGACATGTTGAAATGAATGGAGCTTTAATAAATGAGACAAATTTCTATAGATAATATATATGATATGTATAGCAAAGTGGTACATTCTGAGTTTATGTACCGCGAACCTATAGTTTAATGCAGTCATGAGTTACGAATGAAAAAGTGACAAGAATGACGCGAATAATTTTAAGGTGCTGTATAAGAGCTTTTACGATTGCATTAGTAATTTTCGGTTGACTAGAATTATCACGTAGTAGAATTATAAATGTTCTCATACACTGTTTTGAAATCTAGATTCATTCACACATTCATGATTTTTCTGAATAGTATTTAAATCTCACAATGGTTTGTGTATAAATGCAATCCAGTACGAAAAAATGCTAACAAAATGAAACCTGTATGCAATGCAAAGTGCAAATTTGCCAAGTTTGTTAAAATTTATAGCTTTGGTGGTACGCGATTTGCACGAAAAAATTAATTTTACCTCACAACGGTGGAATTTTATTCATATGTATATATAATATTATTACTAATGAATTTAAATCAGTTTATTTATCGATAAATGGACACTACAATATTTTTGTCACTCTATAATTAACATTATTGCATTATTTCTGTCGAATTTTGTATCTCCAAACTCGGTTAATCTCATTTCCCTGGAATTCCAATTTCCGACCGTGCTCTTATCAAAGTATAATTTTTATTGTATCATACCATGATATTATGTATATTTTACCAGCATTGAGTTTTTAATAAAAAAAGAAAAAATATGACAAATAATTTTAATATATTAAGACATACATATGAAACTAAAAAATATTTTATGAAATAATAACATTTAAGTAACAAAAGATTAAGTTGAATTCATTTTTTGACAAAATCTAAATTACACGTGTTTTTTAAACCGAAAATACAGCTGCTAAACGTTTTCTTGCTGTCCAACGTTTTATCGCAATTAAAACGAGATTACAACATAGTTTAAACATCAATTCATGTGAATTTATTCATACGATTATCAATAACACGCGTTTCCAAGTGTAAAATTAATGTTATAACTGTATTTATGTGTTTATATATCAACAAGACCGAAAATAGGCAATGTTCAAAAAATTTAGAAAATTTTGAAACACATTTTTTGTTTTAATAAATCACTACTTCTACATTTTTAACAAAATTCAGTTCTCTAATAAAATCTAAGGAATTCTTTTTCTCAACTTTTGTCATACGAATCTGAAACATTCAGAAGAATAATTCGAAATAATATTCAATGAATAAAACATATTAAAAGAAAACATTTGTTGTTGACAATTTTTTGATGTAGGGACGTGAGTAAAAAATTAATTGGATATGAAATTACAAATTGTTAGCTGAGAAAGGTAAAGTTAATACAAGTAAAAATAAAAAGTTATTCATCGAAATGTAGAAAAATATTAAAATTAATTGTTTTAAAAAATTTGAACATTTGAATTTTTTCACCCTTTTTCAGTTTAATTAAAATTTAAATTAATTGTTTAAACAAGATAAATAAGGTTGCAAGAATATGCATAAAAATCTCACAATCGTGATGGAATTAACTAAAAATTAAATTTTATAATTTTTTATAAAAAAATCTCTACATTGTTAATTTAGGTTTATTTGAATTATATAAACTAAAACGAAACCTTCGTTTCTAAAGAATTTTTAAGTTTTAAAAGTATGGTAACAATATAGATAAGAAAAGCTCTTATTTTTTAGTTACTGAGAAATATCTAATTTTGATGAAAGATTTGATTGAGTATATGTACTGTCAATATTAGACATTTTTAAAAGTATTTTTTGAGTTTTATTTTTTCTGTTTGGTATGTATACAGTGAAATTTATTTATATTCGAAATATAAATATATATATATATTTATATTATATATTT
>JABFQD010001893.1:0-16756 GCA_022817045.1 Psix sp. ZL-2020 | reverse complement strand
GCCTACTCGCTGTGTCTGTGGTGTCGTTCTGGCCAGTCCCCTGGTGCTCTTCGTTGTACTTTTTTACGGAACCATTCCACAAATTCCAATGTTTTTTTTTTTTTTTTTTCAAATTTTATACCTTCATTAGCATATTCAGTACTCTAAATATTATCTAACAGTAACAACTAAATAGTAATTGTAATAGTAACTTTTGAAAAAATAAACTATTTTCTCTATTTTCAAGCATCGGAAACTAAATTGTGATATTATTTTCAAAAAGACACAGGATGGAGATTCCCTTAATCGTGCATTATCAGTAGAACAATTTTATCGATGGCCGTGGTGAAATTAACTTGTTCGTAATAAAAAGCAAGATTGTTAGAGGTATTTTTCACAATCATTGTTTTACAATTAAACATTTAATGTTTATCATATGATTTGCAATTCTAATAAAAAAGAAACATTCGCGGAAATTGGTTGATTTACAATCATGTTCAGAGGTAAAAAGGGGAGGAACGGGAATATATAACGTGCGCCCGTTAGCAAGACATTGATCTTGAAATTGATCCGTATCTGTGTCGTCGCTTTTGGTGTGCACGTGCACGCATAACGATGCCTCATTGCATTAACAAGACGTGTGTTTCTGTTACTGCATAAGCGCCGAAGCTACATATAGATCCAAAGTAGTCAGATCATCTTCTTTTATGAAGTTCCGGGTATCGCTAATGTCTTTTGATATTCGATTTCCAGCGTTTGATTCCCCATTCAGTGACTTTCTTTTATCATTTGAGAAACTGTTCATCTACTCTTAATTCAGCCAAAAAATAATCACTAAGTTTTTAATAACCAAAAATACGTCCTTCAACGAATCGAACTAGTAGAACCAAGTAGAAATCATGATCAGGCTCAAACCGGGCCGAGTCAGGCAATCATGCTTCTAGTAAGGGACATAGTTTGAAAATCTAGTTTGGCACTGTGTGCATTCGTTACACTTAATATTTCCTTAGGATTTGACCAGGAATCATTTTTCAAGCCCATCAGGGGTTATCTAGAACCTAGTCGGGGATACCATTTTGAAAATAAGAAACAATATACGCGATTGATTATTTACTTTTCACTATTTTAATCAGTATTTAATTCATTTTGAAGTATTAAACTTTTTTGGGTGATATTTTTCATTTTAAAGCACAGATAAAGTTTGAAGTTTCGAACTCTGGTCTTCCGAGGTGATGGTCTGAGATATTTCCACTGCTCCATGAACACATTTGCGAGTCCACACTTTTTATTGAAAAACACACTCATTGCAGTTATTTAAGTATATAAACGTTGTAGATACTATTATATAAATATTATTTAAACAATATACATTGCAAAATAATCAAACAACTGATATGTAAATTTTCATTATTTGAATAAATATGAATTATTTATTCATATTAAAATTCTTTAAGCCTTGAAAAACAATCCCAGTTCTATACATATATATCAATGTTCAATAAGTATTCATTACATTGAGATTTCCCTGCTTAAATTCGACCATAGTATCAGGAAGTTTTTGATATGGTACGCTCAACTGAATTTTGACTTGGATTGATATGATTTTTTTCCTCTCAATGAGATATATTTGATGTGAATTAAGGCAACGATAACAAATAAGGGCAGCACATCATTCTTATCTAAAAACATACTGCAATACTCTCTTTATCATTACAAAAAATAAAAACATCCGCTTAAATCAAGTCTCAGATTGACCACAGTTACAAAGAATTTCACAACTCGTCGTATCCGATCAGATTAATGGCGGAATGTGGTCAAACAAATGTAATACGCGTGCTTTTTTAGCCTCGCACCTCGTAGTCACACCGACCGTCCGGCCTTGATAAATCATGCCGATGAACTCGCGAGATGAACTTGAAACGTTTATTCGAGTAAAACGCAGGATGTGCAACTTCGGGGACACCTTATCATTATTCCAAAAGACGCGTGAACGCAGCACACAAATACAAACACTGTCACTTCAATTTTTATATCGCAAACTCGGCCTTGAACTTCTCGCGCATTTCGCGTGCAGATTAGAAAGTACTTTGCAACGCTACAACGACTGCATGTGTTAGCACAATTGGTCAGAAAAAAGCACAGCTATTCAGGGTCATTGGGTATCATTAATTGTATTTTCAAAGAGGAATCTAGATGAAAATGATATGCCGTAAACAGTTAATCATTTCTGTTACACCTATATTCGGTTTCTACTTTAGAAAAGTAGGCACTTCATTAGTTAGTTAGGAAAAGTTTTCAGAAGTCAAAAAAGTAGTGAAAAAGTATTTTCGATGAACAAAATTGTAATATTAAAAACTTTGTTATAAAAAATTTTTTATTAATTTCTAAATGTATAGAACTTTACTTATAATCGACATATGACAAGATTCAAAAATGAAATTTATGCACTGTCAATATTTCGCTCTTCATATAACTGTATAGTAGTACGAAATATTGTAATTTTATAGTAAGTTGAATATTGTCATATTTAAAGTCACTGCAATATGATGCAATTGTCTTAGTACAGATAAAAATGAAAAATGTTTTTAAACGTTATGAAATTTTATTTTTATTATGAAATTTATTTTTAATTTTAAATTTATAGTTTTCAGTAGTATAAAAAATAATTCACGCAATTCATTGTGTCTTTTTTATTTGGGAAAGTATAAAGTGTTTAAATTCTAATAAATTAACTTCTTAATTCATAAACTCTTCCCATTAAGATAAAACTTCAATTTTATTTATTTGAATACACCTAAATTTTGCAATTAGTATGTAGTAAAATTAGGCATAAATCAAATTTAAAAAAATGTATACCTCTTACTTTTTCATAATCTCAAATTATTACAATTTCACCACGTGCAAAACCATGCTAAGTTTAACATAAACATTTCCACTACAAATATTGTCCTAGATTTTTAGATATCATTTAATTGCATAAAAATGACTCTGAATCATATTTTATAGCAAGGTATGTCTTCATTGCAAAGATATCCTCTCCTTAGCACGTACTTATTAACCTCATTTCAGTCCTAATTAAATGTCCTAATCGACAGGTTAGCTAACATCATTTTTTCCACTTAAACTTGCATTTGCAATCTATTTCTACCAAGACACGTTCCAAGCATCCACTGTGTATAGTAAATGTCACGAGATGTAGGATCGTAACAACAACGTGTAAAGAGCAATTAGTCGATCTCAGATGTTAAATAACCGACACTTGACGTGGATGTTTTTTTATGCTAATACTATAAAGTGGAGACAAGCATAATTGAAATCTTACCGGACATAAAGATCGCGATCGTTAATTAAGCGATAAAATAATAATTTTACGCGGAGTCAGAGCGATCGATCGTGCGTGTGATTCATCGACAAATAAATAAGCAAGGTAGAGCACAATTGTAGCGGCGTCAATGCCAACACGTTTACGAGACCCGTGAACTCGCGATTCCCACCTGGATCTTGAGAGAGCTTGAACTATTTATAGAGCGATACTTATTTCGGTGCTAACGTTTCCATCTGGAACCCTCGCAAAGGCCTTATAAGGAAATGTTGCCTGCGCCAATTGTTATTGCACGTCACGTGTACAATACGATCATGTTATTAACTTAACCTGACAAATAATCGTTGAGGCTCAAGTTATGGTGATCAACGTGATAAGATGTCTGGTTGTCTTACTCCGAACAAGCCTATCGATTAGGTTATTGATTTGTCTGTTTTCACAAAAGTTTTGTTTTCTCAAGTGATCATGTTCAAAGTAGAAAGAAGAACTGGTTTTAATTTTTATCTATTAATTAACAACTTACTATATTTCTGGAAAAAACTATTAATTGGCTTTAATGAGTACATAATTACATCTGATATAATTAAAATTTGATCCAAATCTAATTGAATCTAATTGACCAAATTTTTGTTTTCGAATAAATGGTCTAATTCAATCAGGAGTGCCTTATTCTAATTAAATTGAATGTAAAAATGTTTACTTAAAGACAAAAAAGACTACTGTATTGCTAAAAATATTATAATTTCAAACTTTATTAAACTTTATTAAACATAAGATTTGCTTTGACTTTCTTAAGTCAAAATGATGCTTTTCACTCAATTAAAATTAATAAGATCAGAAAGAGGTTGATCTGATTGTATCTGACCAGATTCAAGTCGAATCTGATTTTGATCAAATTCGGTCTATTTAATGCAGAATTGACAAAATCATCTATATTCAAGTACAATGAAAGTTGAACAGATCTTAACAAAAAGAGTTAAGTGCCAATTAGATTTGAATCAAATCTCGTGAAAATCAACATCGAGTACAGTCATGTCTTAATATTTACCTGAATAACTTATACTTATAAATTGATTTTAACTTAAGTTTGAAGATGGGCCAGGTGAATAGTATTATACTTCTATTTTTCACACTTGTTTTAAAATTCATTACGGTTTTTTTCCTAACTTAAAAATATAGATTCAAATATACATATATGCTTTATATGACGTTGTATTTGAGCTTAGTATAGTTGATTTTTATCATTTTTGAATAAACAGAATAATTGTGTAAATATTCAAAAATACGGCCATTAATACTACATATACTATTACTAATGTCCAATTTAAATTATTACATTTCTCAATAAAAACACGCATCTCATATTAAGATCTTTATGAGAATTTTGAAGTACACCATAAATCTATTTAATATAAAGTTTAAACTAAATTCAATTTTGACGTTTAAGACAGTTTTGAAACATTTCTATAAATTTAAAATGCTAATTATTGAGTCTTGATTGGTATTATGTAATTTATTCAAACGTTTCTCTAATAACGCAAAACAAATATATAAAGAAGTAAATGTACATATGACATATTTATATGCTACACTTATATACCCGCATATATGCATCATATTCGAAAACTTGTACATAAACCACAATAAGTGTACCTATATGATTTATTTTTACACGTGATCATGTTAAGACTACATATAATAAAATCGAAATCTATACATATTTTCAGCATATGATGATTTCCTAAAAAATTTAATTTTTACAAAGATTGATCAAAATAAAATAAATAATACAAGCTTAAAACAGAAAGTTTTGTAATAAAACTTTCTCCAATATGAAATGATGATCACGCATTCGGTAGCGGTTATATGATTAAGGCGCGAATAAGCCAAGAAGGGCAGTTTGTTCATAACTTAGAACGCGACATGTAGGTTATTCCAATAAAGTACACTTGTAGTGCTTCTAAAAGTCGTCGTTTGGTTGACTAGGCGCATATATAGGTGCGCCGACCGGATCCAGCAGCGGTGCCAATTTACTGCGACGAGGCACAGAAAAATGTCCATAAATTATAACTTGAGACTTCGACTCGGCCTACGGGTTGGACTCTTCGCGGATGAAAGAACATATTTCGAACATGTCAGCGAGAAAAGCAGCGCGCCAACGATTGTATTAAAATCTGTCGGCCCTTCATGCCAACAGTCCGATAAAACGCCAACCGATGTTGCAGCTAATAACTATTTATCGGCGCGAAATCTTGACTCGCTGCGCCGACGAGTCCGGTCGATGCCACTTTTTACCGCATTTTTACCGCAACTCGTCAACCCGGTATTCCAACCGTGTTTATGCTTATACGCCGCCACGAAATCTGTCCGATTGACATCGCAGATGAATCACCTGCTGATTATTTATGAGCGATTAATTGAATCGCGAATCAAGCTCCTCAGCATCCGAACGTCAATGTGTCAGCCACATCGATGATTATTCGATATCTTAATCTCTTCCTCAATTTGACGTTATCGATTATTCAATATGATTTTTGTTTATTCCTTCACCACGAACTTTCAAAAATATGGTTATATGACTCAAAAGCTTTTCTATAGTTTCATCAATTCTTCCCATTTGTCTGATGAATATGAACTTGGCAGATAAATAGCTGACATAAATTACAGCAAATTATTCGTCTGTTACTTTAATCCAAATTTCAGATTATAAAGAAATTTTTTATAAATATTTGTTTATATTAAAACGAAAACGATACCAAAAAGACGTTTGCTTTATAGTCTTAACAGTGTATGTAACGATTTAACATTTTTTCAACGTTTACCTTAGTATTTTTCAATTTTTATTAATCATTAAACTTTTCTAATCTGATTTTAAGAATAAACATAATTCGTTTCTTTAAATATAAAATAAGCGAGACAAACAACGATTCTCTTTCCTTTTGATGTTAAAGGTATATATTATAAATTAAGACATTTTCAGCAATTGCCCTGCTACTGTTTAATTGTTATGAAGAACTGAACTTAGTATGTCCATGATCTGTTAAAATCGCATATAATCTGCTGTTTGTATGAAATCGAAACTACAGCAAAGCATTATTAGTAAATGAATTATTTACTAATTTACTTAACAGATACTACATCGCAGCCTTAACAACGTTCAAATTGCCAAATGAATAGTCTGTTGACAAATAATCTGTCAATAGTCTACTGTTCAAATTTTCTGCTGAAAATTTCTACTACTTTTAAATTCATGTTTTTCTATAGTATCTCAGTTTTTATCAAGAATAACTTAAATTTTAAACAAAATTCAGAGTAATAATTGTTTTTTTCTAAAGACACATTCATACAATTGTTGCATTACATTGCGCGCACTGTACATTAACCAGGTTCAAAAATGTTGCTTTTTTCGTTAATATACGTTCATATAATATGAAATTCCACCATAATTTAGTTAAGAATTTGATTAGTCCTTTCATTTTGACAAAAAAGTGATTAGAAAGTCAATATTAACATAAAATCCCTATAAAAATACCTCCAAACATGCATTGTACAATTAATTTATTGTAATGATAGTAATAACAAATAAAACATCACAGAAAAACAGTCCCTTGACCAATATCTGTTGTCAAAGTTCTTACATTCTAGTGCTTGACAATCAGCAAACGTGAATGAAATAGAAACGAACAGCTGAGCTTGGAGCTTCGGACTCAGTCGTATAGTATTGATTGCAGAGACGCCGGCGCCGCGGTACGCCGGTCCATGCACCTCTAGCTATACAGTACGAGAGACGTATTCTCGGATATTTGCCAGGAACTGTTCCTAGACACTGCATTTTAGGTCATTAAACTTCTTGGCCATGTTTCACACTGCCACATTGCCAAAGAGCATATAATATTAAAAACCCTTACTAAAACGGCAATGTATATATATCAACGGTATATACATTTTTATTACATTTATTTTTTTCATTTCTCTACATAGCTATTTTTTCAATAAAATATTTTTCGGATGTCTAATAATCTCAATAAGAAAACATGAAAATATTGAGGTGACACTCAAATACTGAATTTTATATGCGTTCATACTTATAGTATGTATAGGCGTACTATATATATTCTATGTATATTGATATACATTCGAAACATATTGAAATGGTTCTTATCCATACATATATGAAAACAAATGCGTATACATTATATATTCGTATATATCTGTATATGTTGGATTTATAAATCCATATATAGGAATAATCATTTTAAGAGCATGATTTGCTTACTAACGATTATTGTAAAAACTTAAAAAGCTTTATACTACACATATAATATTCTTACTTTGCGGATACTAAATAAAAGGGTCAAGTGGGTGAGCTGCGCCTCTGCATTCAAGCAACTCTTTAGAATCGACACGATTTATCAATGTGCCGATCCTAATTAACACGCTGTACATCGCTCTTTCTTTATAAAACCTGCGCGTTTCTTTGCCGATCCTGAAACTAAGTACTGTCGTTCTCATTATGCTTCTTCAAATCAGAACCTGCCGCAATGCGACACTTGCCTTGAAAAAAACTACCGCATATAGCCACTCATTGAAATCAAACATTTAAAAGGCATTAATCTCAGAAACTAAAAATATATTACTTTACATGTAATGCATTTTATCGATCTTTTTATTGATCTTTACAAATACGTATTATGCTTTGAAATAAATGCAATGTTTGATTACAAACGAGTATAAAAATAAAGATACGCGTGCTGCTTAAACGCATTGTGCGGCTCGTCAACAAAGTGAATTGTTATAACTGTAAATGAAAAAGACACGGCATTATTATCCTTCTATTTAGCTGACGACAAAATAAAATAAAAACCACACGGCTGACGGCAAACTAGCGATACAATGCCGGCCATTGTACGCGTGTTGGTGTCGCATCCGGTTCAATAACATAAAATGCTCCAAGTATCACGGTTACAACGATGTTCCATTCCTACGAAGGATACATTTTTATGTCTCATTTTTGGTTCAATTTTTTACGTAATACCGTCCTCAACTTATTTCAGCCACAAATTTAAATTAACCCTTAATACCCAAAGACTGACGCTGGCCTTGTAAAAATAGCGTCATCTTTGAATAAAATTAACTTTTAATTAAATAGATTCAGTCTAATAAGAAATGACTGTAGTCCTAGGCCAAAAGAAGGGTCTGTTCTTTCAAAGTTTCGAATGAAAAAATCCATTCTTCAGTTCTGTAGGAAAATAAAATTTGGCGCTGGCAGGAACACAAAAGTCCTTTTGATTTAATCATTCACGATCACGAAAATAAGGATCAATTAAACTTGGTATAAACTTTTATGATATATTTATTGTATCCAATCTTCTTTTTTTCTCAAGAGCATTTCTATCAACCAAAGTTTAGTTCTTTGATACACTTAAAGTTGGCTGTCGATCATTATTTAAGGGTAATACGAATTGATTTTTGTTATAGTGTTACAGAAAGTTAGCTGTAAAGCATCAACTCCAAAAATTATGTTTACAGCAAAATAAGCGTTTATTCTAACAAATTAAAAAAAAATGTAAATTCTATAAAATTCAACATAATTTATATTTTCTCTATATTTATTCATTATTTTTGCAATATATCTGTCAATTCAATTACACTAAATGAATTAAAAATATTGTTAATTTCTTGAGTGCCTTGGGTGTAAAACACCTGCTTGGCGGTTGTTGATTTTTACATCTATACTAAACAAAGAGTTTTTTTAAACATCTTTGAACAGTATGTGACCTCGGAATATAAGCATGAGATAAAACCGTACGATAAGATTTATCTCTGGTCGATTCATCCCACGGCTTCAGTTTTTCGTTGGCTCGCGAGACCAATTAGGAACTCGACTTCCGGTTGGAGGTCACGATTTATCATATTTCAAACCAACACCGAACGACAGTCTAGAATCCCGTGCTCCGAGATTCATTAATCCAACTGTGTCACCCCTTTCAGCACTGCCCGGGGATATTTAATCCCGCGATCTCCTTGTCGTCACTTCACTTTAGCTAACATGGAAGTTTATTTATTTTTTATTTTTTTCATTGTCTCGTTGTCTTTATTTTCATTTAAATATAATATGGTGTCATAAATTATTAATTATCTATTTTCAATCCATTGTAATATTGTAAGGATTCGTTTAAAATGTTCAATTTAAAATCATACAAATTCTATATCTTTTTATGACATAGAAAATGAAAATTTTTTAATAAAAATAAGAACAACAATATAAGATAACCTTTAAAACAAGTTTTTATTTCAGGATATAGATATAGACTTACATTTAATCAAATTTATAATAAATCTTATTTGAATCTACTTTAGTCAAATTCATGTTTCCTTAATCAGATTATTTCAAACCTGAACATATTTCATTATGTTTCATTTCAAAAATCTAAATATACATGGTCAAATTTCATAAAACTGAATAAACTTTGAGCAGATCATTTTTAGAAATGATGAAACTTAGTCAAATCAAACTTCACAAAATTAAGGTTTTGACAAATCTTGTTAGATCTAGTTATGTTTGACTAGACATAACTAGATTAAATTCAATCAAAATCTATTTCGTGTAAGTATATACTTTTATACTCAAAAAATGATTTTCTTAAGAAACTTATATCAAAAAAATGTTTTAAATAAAAAAAAATCTTTTGAATAACAACTTTTTCTTTTCAGTTAACAATTCATCTAGTTATTTCGAAAATAATAGTTTTTAAGAAAATGATTCTGTTTTATTCTTTAAGATTTTTTCACAACAAAATTAGTTTCATTTCTTCTGAAGATAATCTCTTTAACATATTATGCAGGAGAATCTTTAGAAATATATTCCTTTTTTTACGTAAAAAAATTTTTTTTATTGTATTTAAGACAAAATTATACTGTTACTATCAATGTGTACTTACAGAGAAAAATTATTCACTGAGAAAAACAAATTGCAGCAGTAGCATCTTAGTCACAACAGTATTAATTTAAATGATTACCATTACCATTTTAATTGCTATTGCTTTACAATTGAATTACTAGTTTTGTAATTTAGTTTTCTCTGTACAGAAATAAAGTATGTAATGTCTTATATCAACGTTTACAACATGTATGTTGAAAAAATGCGACAGTAGCAATTTATAGGTAACGGTAACAACTTTAATGATCAAAGTAACAATCACTCAGATATAAAATGTCAATAAAAATCTAAGAAACGAGCGGAAAATATTATACTAATCTAATTTTTTTTCATCATATATTTCCAATTTTCTGGAAACATCTGCAGTCGATGCATCTCATCGAAAGCTGGCCGAACAAATATTTAATCTGGCCTCATTTTTCAGATTTCAATCGAACTCCATCGGTCAAGCCCGAAATATGACCTCCAATATTTCTTTTTTAATCCTCGGCATCAATACTCGTAAAGATTAGAAGGTTATTCAGTCAAAAAATCTATTTAAAAATCAAAAAATATATATTTAATTCAATTATTAATAACTGTATGTATAGAGACATTTTCCGGACTTTTATTTTTCAGAAAATAAAAATAAAATTTTTCTAATTTATATTGCAGTATAAATAGTTTGATCAAAGTTTAAAAAAAGTAAAGGAGTCAAAAATGTAAAAAAGTAAAAAGCTTATTTTCATGAAATTATTAAGATATAAAACTAATAAAAGCAAACAACTTGAGAAGCTTGAGAAGTTAATTGCAGCTTCTCATTATATTAAAAGAAATTCAACATTTAAATATGAAAATAAACGTTTTCAAAATTATATTATATTTGTCTGTCAGCTATAGAGGAAAAAGTATTTAAATACGAGATTGAAATACATAGTCTTTTTAAAGTCAAGTAAAATTATTAATTTATATAATAGAATCTATTTGAAAAATGTGACAACATTTTTATATAACGTATTATCGGAAAATAAAAAGTTCATTAAATAAATTTTTTTAAATTGCTGGAACCATTAATATACATAATGTCGAAAACAACAAAGCCATCTAATTTTATAATAAATAAAGCTTGATAGCTTGTAAAAGAATTTATAACGTAATATTTGAATACATATTTTTGTTTTGAGCTCGATCTTTTTTATTGTCGTTTTTATAGATAAAAATTGTACAAATTACATTTTACAATGAAAATTAACAGTTTCATAAATTTGACGAAAAAACGTTTTCCCATCGAAAAAGCTACTCTATACGTGACGTGTCAAATTCGCTAAGTAAATCAAACCGAATGTTTCAGACAAATAAATGATTATGACGAATGAGCTCGGGTTTTCTCTCATAACCTGTGACATTTGACTTGGCGATTAGACAGACTTTGGATCGTGCACCGGCGCTGCGGACCGCAAAATGGTATCAGTATCCGTATGTTTAGTAGCTGTCGGTTGTTCCCACGCGAGCCACCCCCGGTGTAACCCTGGGAAGATTCGCGGCTGCGATAGCGCCTAGATAACAATCAGGATCTCGTCGAGTTCCATCACTTTCTCTGGTTCAGGCACGACGTGGCTACCGCGCGCTTGTTCCGTTCCGTTGTTTACTTGCAAAAATGGACTGCGACGCGGATTGCATAATTGGGACCAAAGGACACGGATGTTTTGACAGAGAAATCCTTTTCTTCAGCGTATACTTATCCCACTATTTTGTGCGCAATTTGATACTTGCTGCAGACTTATCTTTACGACCACTGGCGGAGCTCTTTTCTGTCCCAGATGTTCGTCGCGGCGTCGTTCTAGCAACGTGACATTTATATAACGTGTAATAACTAACGGTTTTTTGTTCACCTCTTCTATTGGTAACTGAAGACCCGACGCGGCGTTACCTTCGACGCGATGAAGATAGAGATTTATTTGCCGACGAACAGCGTGATGAAACGACGCAGATAAACGGTCGAAGTAGCAGACCTGCGGATAGCAAAAACATTCCGCGCAAAAAAGGTCTCACCGGAATTCTTCATTATCGTTAACAAGCGGCCGATTTTTGAAAAGTCTGTAAAGAACAAACGGAAGTTGGCTCCAAACGGAAGAAGTCAAAGACGAAAGCGCGGTCATTGTCTGGGGACGAGCTCGCCGAGGATGAGAAAAGTCGTGAGCATTTGAGTCGCAAAAGTTCGAAGATCAGCGGATAAAAAGAAAGATAAAATAACAAAGAAGAAGAAGCGAAAATGGAGATTAGTGGATGAAGGTTCCGGTTAGGAAGATGAAAATGAATGACCAGATTTGTTTATTTGGTCGCAAAAGCGAAAAGGTCGCGAATAAATTGATTATTACAATGAAACACGAAACATAAAGATGATATCATGGGGGAAATAAAAATGAAAGAAGATAGGAAACGAGCAAATAAAGCTCGCGTGGATGATTAGTAATTAAAGAAAGAAATAATTAAGGCAGTCAAATTTACATAAGGAGGTTCATTTTTTCACCACACTTTCTCTGGTTCCTGAAAATCGCTTTCTTACACTCACTAATTCGAGTACTGCGATAATGAAGATAGAACCAGATCAGTGAAGGGTGCATTAAACAAGCGACTTTCGGTCCACTTTGAACATGGAAGTGCAGGAAAGTGTTCGTGCGTTAAATTATATAATTAGGTCTCTTCGGATAGTCGGGCTCTGAGATCTCTTTCATTTTCATTTTATTTATAAATTAATATTAACCTAATGTCAAGTATGGCGTTTCAATTATAATAATAGCGTTGGTAATAATTTCAAGTATCGTTAAAGAATATTGAAAATGGTTTTAAGACTATTTTCTGAAAAACATTCTTGTCTCGTTATTTTTTATATCATCATTATATTTCTTCAATTCTTCATAATATCTCACATTAACAGGAAATATATTGTCTTAATATCCTCAAACAAAATTATGAAAAATATTTAAAGAAAAAAGTACCAATGTATTTATGATCTTAACTCATACAATATTTGACCATATACTCCCACAACTATCATATAAAAAACTAAATTACATCAGTACTAATTCCATAGTTATAGTAAGAATTCAATTTGTCACTGTTGTAAAAGGTAAACCATAAAAAACACGAGCACTTTTTAACAGTAACATACGATTATTGTCTAAAACTTTATTATAAATACAGCAAATGAATATACACATTTAGGCATAATATGGATAAACTTTACACAATTGCACGGGTTATAAGTTTCTCTCTTCTATGTGTAGAAACCTTGTATCGACGCTCGCGACTTGTCTTTTCAGCATGCTTCCAGTTTCAATCTGAGGTGTTTTCTATACACATCGCCTTATCCTTGTCTTCGTCGTCAAAAGATTCATTACTTCATCATCGTCTAACATTGTATTGCACTTTGTGATTTCTTGCAAAATCTCAAACCACGTTATAAAGAAAAGTTGATTTTTCGTCAGTTACCCACTTCGTCATATAAGGTCGAAAATCTTCCTGTTGAAATCAATTCAATGTCAGACACCCGCTACGTGAATAATATATAATGTTGCTACTGTTACAATTTGTATTGTTGCATGTACAAATATTCAAAAAAAAGTTGAATTTATTAACGAAATGACAATAACTTGAATTCTAAAAAGCGATTTCGAACCTTACCTACCCTTTCTAAAACTATGAATAGCAGGTCCGTGAAGTGACTTGTCGCACTTCTGAGACAAGCCGTCCATTAATTTGCTGATGCGCTTTCTTCGCGCGTGGCGTACTTCTTCTCACAGTGAACACACGTCTTTTACAATTAACGATTGATCCGCAGAGATATAATCAGTGAGCTACTCGTTTATTATTTCATTTTTTGTATCCGCGCTTTAATAGCTTCATCTTTTGAACGAGCTGTGAAACGAAAAAGAAAAATTTAATCACAGTAATCGAGTGAATGAATCTACAATAAATAACAGGAGAAATTTGTACGGCGAATTAATATGAGAAAACCTGAAAAACAAATTTGCATAAAGCTTTTTTCAATTGGCCCTGCTGGATATGATTATAGAAATAAATAATTTTGTCGTCAATTGCCGAATAAAGTCGAGCCAACGTACGAATCAAACAGCTTATCGTATATCCGCTGAATAAATGCGACGCAAAATGGCCTAAAGCAGAGGCGAAATTAGCATATCAAAGAAGGGTTATAGCTTAATTGATAAGGTTGAATATGCACGCGCAGCAGCGGCTGATGGAAAGTGAAACCACCAGGAAGACAGTGATCTCATTGAAATATCGAGACTGCGTTGATTCTTTATCTGTAATTTGTTCCAATTACCGTGAAATCAATTAGACGCGGGTTCTCGACTGTGCGTCGGCATTCTTGTCCATTGAAAACAATCAAGAATCGAAATGTATTGCGACGACTGAGGAATTTCAATTAAATTTAATAATCAACCGCGCGCGAGTGCGTGCTCATATCAAGATAAATATTAATTGCAACATAATCGATGTAATACAACCATAAACAAGATGCTTAACGCAGCAATGATTTATGGAGATACCACCGGTATTAGAAAAAGTTTTAATTACAGTGGACTCTATCGCTGAATAAAAATGATCTATAGACAATGTAGCCCGAAGGACTACACGAAACGATAGATAATGATAATATCTCAAAAATAGGTCAATAAAAATGTTCCATCTAGTGTATACAATAATAATACAATTGACATAGCAAAAAAATGCAATTTTGACGTCCAAAAAAGCATAAGGTTTGTTACTACTAGATTTTACTTTGCCCCGCAATAATCGAATGGGGGGAAAATGACTTTCTATATACACCACAGCCTGTTTGTCAAAAGATCGAGTAAATAATTTATTATTTATAGGCCAATCAAAATGGTCGACAGAGAAAAGTCCATGGACTTTCGCCCTTTGACTCGAGTTACTATAGAAACCTATCCTTTACGATCCATCAAAAATCACTTGGACGAAAATAGCGTTATACAATTGGACGCCTAGCCAATTTGTCGTCTTCAAGAACGGAACTGCGAACGGTCATGCTGCGCCTCGACGAATCCGATTGACAGTTATATCTACGACGGTGCGTTATTTATAGCTTGTTCACCGATTGTTTTCGTGCAAAAAGGCGAAAATCGCCGATCCTCTGGGCTCGTTGAACGTAGATGCAAGTTGCAGGCAAAAATTGCGAACGACCAACTTTTAGTGGCTCGAAGTTATAAATAAGACTACAAATTTTTAACAAAATTGATTATTCAAACATGAGATAACTGAGAAGAAACAATAACTCACGTCTTCATATTTTCAAGGAGTCAACTACGCGAACTTTTTTACTACTATAGATTATATTGACACATACGCCATCATTCAAACATGATATTAACTATTAAAAATGTCAACATCAATTTATGACCGGAATTACACTTGTACGTGTTTTATACCTAAGTGCTTGATTTTCAACTTATAATTTGAACTGAAAAATCATTTGCATTTTACGTTACAATATGTCTCTTGCTGCGCGTATTTGCTGAAATAATCATTTTATCTAGACAATAGTCGATATAATGTAAGTGTAATGCGCAGCGTCGGGACAAGTTGCGCAAACGAAAGCGGCCTTGCGAACGCAGCGCACTCATTGGCAACACTATTTATTCGACCATTTGCACATCTTCTGTTCAACAGTCTCATGTGCTAATCTATATTCAAATGAGCCTAGTCTGGCAAAACCATTTCTATATATCCAATTTAACAGTTATTTTATTGTTATTTTGATAACCAACAGAAAGTTGATTTTTTATTCTCAGCAGAACGTAACATTTGAAATAATAAGCACTTAAGTATTTACATTGGAATTAAAAAGCAATATGAATGAAGGAAAATTATGCATTTTTCCTTCTTTCTTTAAGTATACGAACATGAAAAGTATTTGTATTTTTAAACAAGCTCAGTTATCACGTGCGAAAAAAACAAATTCTGCAACTAAAGAAAGCGCAGGCGTATATGACGCTTAAGAATATATATATTTAACTGTATGTATATGCAAATAATTATTAAAAATTATAATTTATACTTCAGATAAAGATGCAAATTCACATCACATAAGGCAAAATGTATTATTACATATGTACCATGTATACTTAATATATATACCAAGCAGAAATGTTAAAACTGGATAGATGATGGATAAAACTGGCCTGACTATGATTTGACACGTATATACACGGAACTTTATACGAATTAAATCTAAGTTTCATTCGAAATACACTAAACAAGTAAAAAAACTATAACAAAATTTCTTCAAAAATTTATTTTTATATTCAACAAATTTTTATTTCTTAACAAACCATAAAAATTTAAAGTGAAAAGAACTTTTTTCTTATCTCAAAATAATTTGAAAATTGTTGTCCTTGCTGGTAGAGTATTTTCGTGTAACATAAAATATAATGAAATATATATTATACACAGAATTTTAGAAAAATTTATAAAGAAATAACAAAATGAAGTTT
>JABFQD010001892.1:0-16756 GCA_022817045.1 Psix sp. ZL-2020 | reverse complement strand
AAATCTATTGACTAAACGAATCTTTCCTCAGGAAACTAATCATCTATTTATTTTACACAACCTTGTCCTTGGTACTTGGTACATAGAATTCATACTTCTTCTATACTTACTTATATATTCGTATTCATACTTTTTCTATTTCCCTGAAAACATTCAAACGATTCTATTTTTACATTCATTCTTTCCTCTACTCTGTATATTTGCCGTATACATCCCGCATTTGCCCAGGACGTTTCCTGTGAAGTGGGGAAAACTTAAGGAAAAAAACCTTACGCAAAAACCCACTCTCCGGGATGCTCGGTGGCTTCGCAGCTTTCTGATTTTGGCATTCTGTTAGACAAGAATGCCAAATCCGAAACTGCCCCACCTCGTGCTCACCTTGAAGTGTTAAAGAAAAAATCGTCGCTAGGTGGGAATCGAACTCGCGTCCTTGAGCTCACCAAGCAGACGCCTTACCCACTACGCCAAGGTGTCACATCATATCAACGAACATTTTCTTAACATCACTCATCAATTCCGCGGGAGATGTTTTAAAATTCAAATTATTGTTAATACAAAGTTATTTTGAATAGAATAAAAACAAATTCTCTTATAAATTAATTTAAAACAAAAAAAAATTATATAAATTGAACAACAACAAAAAATCTATTATAGAGATTGTAAGAAAAAAAATTCTATCATAATAATTTAACACAAAAAACTGAATATAATTAAATATTTTTCTAAGAAAATGACCTTCGCCCGACCTCCCACCCGCACACTTCACACGTACACACGCACACACACACACGACTTCACACGTACGCACGCACACATGGAACGTGGTCTAGAACTCACATTGCCTATCTACTATCCTATGTGTCATTTATGATTATTGAGTGTATATATAGATAGCAAAAATTGTTTATTTTGACGGGCTTTATCGATTAGGCTTAGTGATGACACGTAAAAAGTTATGTATTATTTAAAACTCGACTTTTTTGGTTTAGAATATATAGTTAATTCCTTGCTTTGTATTCGACGCAAGGCACTGCCGCGGCTCTTGACGATCTTCGTTTTTTGTGACGCAAAAAACGAAGATTTGGCATGCGAAGCGGCATGGAGCACCTCTGAAAAACATACAAGTTATGGTGTTACTTAAGCTGATATCATGTTATCGATCAAATCAGACCTTATTTGAACCTCGTTCCCGTTACTATTTTGTTAAATTGTTGTTATATTTTTTAAGGATTTTCATCGGAAAGTTCATATGCAAAAGCACGGGGCACCTATGAAAAACCTAGAAGTTACGGTGTTAGTTGAGCTGATATCATGTTATCGCCTGCTCTTAATTTATCATAACGCGATTTCCACACAAAAATGTTCTTAACCCATCTTTATTGCTATTTTTTAACTTTCTTTTTTTAAAAAGAATTTTCATGATATTTAACGTTAAAAACTTCAATCACATCCACTAATTTTGAAACCGATGTATACAGATTTGCGATAGAAAATTCATATCCTTCGCGTTCTAAGAACTGCCAAACGTGATTACAGACAAATGAAAAATTTTCTTGAAACACTTTGTAACATTTAAAACAGGCGTCCACAGTCGCAATAACCGACGAAAATGTATGAATTGAATGATCTGCGAGTACGACGTAAGACGAACAAACTTCATCAAAACTTGGCCCGTTGATAACTACGTATGGCTGGACATTTAATTTGTGTTCAACGTGTAAATGGTGCAATTCCGCTTGAGCCGTTTCGAGGTGTTACGAAAAATACATATATTAATATAATACATACATATTTTAATTAAGTATTTAAATTCCGTTTTAAATGCTTCCGTTGACAATTACTCCATTTTCGTTTGTAATCGTCGTCGATGATTGTAACTTGAGTCTGCAATTCTTTCAAAGCCACTGACAACACAAAGTCTGAAATATATTAATTATTTTCATTTTACATAATCTAGTAGACATGAAGTGCATGACGATTTTTTAGCTTAATGATGAAAGAATATTTTTAAATATAAATAAATAATGACCCTTTGTTGAATGCTTTCTTTTTATAGGTTCCCGTCTTTTCAAATCGCCTATAGCTATCGCTTTTTTACGTATTTTACTCAGACATGCATACAAAACACCATGTGGATTAGTCGTTTTCGTTCTCTTAACGTAAAATGTTTCTTTCAAGTAACCCTCAAATAAATTGGCAGCAGCCACAGCAAGAAATTCCAATTTTTCAGCTGAAATACTGCATAACAAATTAAATAAATCATTGACATGTATATATTATATTTATAAAATAGACATTTTGAACATTCAAATATCACTCATATGAGTTTGTGCGTCTCACTTCATCGTGGATAACAATTTTTGCAACAGCATTTGCCGAAAAATAGGTTCTTTTTTTGATTCTAGGTACTGGTTATAATTCTCCTTGTTTCTTTCAAAATTGTATGCGTTGATCAAAACTTCTCCTTCGTGACTTTTCATCAATATATGGTAGATATAATTTTCTTCTGGGATGGTCAGTTTACTAGTCCTGATGCCATTTTCGAAAACCAAGCCAAGTGGATGAGAATCAATGTCTTCACATTGAAAGATATAGTAGCCTACTGGATTTTTATCAATATATTCTAAGAAGATAAATAATAAATTTCGTTTTAATTATTATAGAAGCTATTTTTATGTTAAAATAATAACCATTTTTTAATAATTGTTAAAATGATGCAAACCACAATCCATTTCAGATGAACACGAAGAACTATTATATGGGAGAAATTGTCACGCAATCGTCGCGATACTAAAAAACTTTATCCAAAATACAAAACACATTATTAGTAAAGGACGAGCAATATTTGTTTGATGTACTTCGATGAGTACTGAATTAAACATCAAACTATATGCATTGTTTACATTTAATAATCTTTTTTAGGTTAGTAAATGAGTTTTTAAAAGATTTGAAAATTTCATAATCACAAACACAAAAATTAGAAAAGTATGATTGTAAACTAAGTACAGAAAACAAATTCGCTGCTTGCTGATACAAACAACCATAAAATGTCACTCGCAATTGCAACTAATAGCGAAACTATTAATTCGACGCCAAAATTGTGCCGGTCAGTTGCAAAAATTTCGTCAACGCGTATCACTCTATAAGCGTGTGGCAGCACTGTTTTTAAAGCTTTGAACTCAAGCCTCAGTAGTTCCAAATTCGTTGAATTGCATGCACTTTGCCATAAATGTTTCAAATTGACACCATTTTTGTATCAAACTCAAGTAAATATCGTTAGGTTTAAATCGACGCAATTATAGGTGGACATTTTCGCAGAAATAGTTCCCTTGTTCTCTCAGTGTGTGTAGCATTTTTATTCTGCACAGACCGAAGTAGTTTTCAATTTAGATATTTTTAACTAATCGTTTCTTAAATGATGATTCAGTCACACGGCACCGTAAGAAAAGCAATTGCACAAATCACAGAAAACGTTATCGTCCTTTTCACACAGTGGATTACCACGACATCGAGAATATGCGTTAGTACATCGGTGTGAGGATTTTCGAACATACGTTTTGTTACTATGCGTACGATAATTTCGCCCGGATAAGGTGGATAAATATCTATTATTTTTTTTTTGTATACTGCTCATAATCCTATTCAACCATCCTTGTAAACCCTGTCCCTCACCGAATGGTCTCAAAGTTAAAATTATCTCTCTACTGTACGGTTGGAAACTTTTGTAATAACATTTCGAGTCACTTAAAATGGAAAATTCTTTCGCTTTCTCTTTGTTTGTATTGCTATTATTGGTGTTTTCAGTCTTTTCCTTGCTTGACACTCTCATCCCTCCACCGCCGCTCTGAACTACCCCTGCAAAAATAAATAATTCTATGATTCGAGTTCTATGTGCATTTCTATGTATAAATAGGAACATTATTCAAATAACCATGAAATTCTAAAAAAAATTTTACCAATACTAATATCCATATATGTATGCATGTTTATTCAAACATATATGCTGATACTAGAAATTTGAAAAATTATTTACCCGTATGGCGCAGGGATATATCAATCGCAGCTATATAATTTACCACTTCCTGGCTTATCTTTTAAGTCGGTAAATAGTCAGTATTGTTGCTTTCGAAACTTTCACATGTTCTCTTACTTGATGATGCAACTGCTATCTGAAGACATGAAGTTTTCATTACTATCATCGTCGTCATCATTACCTACATTACTAGCCAAACTTGTGCTGGATTATTCTTTATTTTTTTCTTCTTTAGTGTCGGTCTCAATGACTCAGTTTAAAAAAACACCACCCGATGGTTCGGGTTGCGGTGAAAAAGCTGCAATTTCGTCACTGGTAGGATAATCGTGATAATGTTCCTGATCTGTAAAGTGTGAATTACTTAATAGTTGAAATTATTGATCTAACGGAAGTGAATAAAATTCGGTAATACTACCCCCATTTTCTTCATGACATTTTTGACTTTCTGATCCCGCTTTCCGAGTCACAGACGGTGCATCATTGCCTTCCAAATTATTGTCACCAGGGATCACAATTTTCTTGAAAATGATGTCTAGATCATCATCTGAAATCTCGACACAACCTGTTCATTTATTGATAATTCATAGTTTGTTATTAACGTAATATGTTTATGCATAAGCTCTATTTTCATCAGTGTTGTTTTTGTATATTTAAATTTATCACACGGAGAAATGAAAAATTCAATACAAGTTAACATAGGTTATCGAATAGCTACCAGAATCTTTTACATACCTGCAGATCTTATAGCAGCTTCATAATCCTTTGTTGCCTCTATGATGCAATGTACTATATAAAATTTGTCTAATCGATGATTTTTTAACACCTTGACCATTATTTTTAAGATACTTGGATTGAAACATATCTTTCGATACGCATTTACAATTTCCCGGATTGTCGTATGTCTAATAATGAACTTCATTGGTTTTATTAAAGTGTCGAAATCACGTGAAGATCTATTGAAATTACGATCACACACACGCAAATGTGTTTTGCGTGGTCATACGAACTACAACAATTTTACCAACGAATTTTATAATATTTTACACTATATAAATTTTGCGACTCGTCTTAGCTATAGACATTCATTAACTGTCACGGTTGAATTATTGTACAAAATATCTTGCAATGTCTGAAAAACCGGCGATGAAGATGATCTTATATATGTATTTATTATATTCATTGCTTAGAAGATAGTTTTGAACAAAATATAAGCCATTCATAGTTTAGTTCTTTCTTTTCTATGCTTCCTCCGCGTTTCTGTCCGTGTTATTATCTTATGCGCAATATAATAAAATACATAACGGAGTATAAATCAAAAAGTTTTTTTTTCAAATCAGCCGAAATATATATCATCGTTTTATATACTAAATACATTTCCCGATAATTAGCGGTAACTCTTACGGTGCGAACCGCACGCAAATTGTTCCACATTGTTTATGTTTGTTAATGTAATGTCCAGGGCACCAGACAAAATAATGTTTTCTTTTCTTTCTTTTCTTGTATTTCAAGTGATAGTTTACAATCTCCTCCAAGTAGTCTCTTCTTTTAACGGGGTAGGTCTCGTCAATCCACTGAATGAATATGGGTCAGCCAAAACACAGTCTTTCAGAGGTTGCCATTGTAACTAAATAAAATAATATTTATACTTATTATCTTTTAATTCGTTTATAGAAGTTTTATAAGAATCCTAAGACTCATCTTTAGCGAGGAAAAACTTACCGCAATATCGTTTGTAAATGTATGTTAGTTCAATTTTCTACAGTTTAACTTTGTACGATACTTAGTTTTCACGAAATGATCTTAATACCGTATTAAAGACACGATTGCACTATGTAGATGAGAAAAACGCAAATAAAATGTGTCAATTCATCATAAAATTTATTATAGACAAGCGCTGATCAATCGTCACTTTGATTTGTACATACACCTACACACCTACACACACACACACCTGGCGCGGAGCTGCACGCAACCGGGCCCGTCGTAGATGGCGGATAACGAACGGCCTGTAGATATATAGGTTAGCTGCGAAATAAGCGAAACCAAGGGGGTAATGTTTTCTTTTCTTTTCTCGACGAATAAGCAGTCGCGGACCAAGCAGCGGTGACGATGGAGAGCATAGCGGGAGAAATAGGATTATTGGGGCTTATTTCGCTCATAAAAAGGTCATAAGCTTGATGAAGCGTCACATTAGAGCGTGTGTGCACCGTTCTTCAATAAGCACTCATAGTCCAACAACTACTGCCTTGTAGTCAGGGATTGGATACTCAAAGGCTAGGACAAGAATAAGTTCGATATAAAAACCTATGGGAAGGAACCCCAATTAACAAACCAAATATGGCGAGTAAACCAAATATGGTAGTGGACCACTTGGCCACCAGAGCATCTAAAGCTTCAAGTGAAGAAGCTAGGAGAGGAGAGCTATGGGTACAGCTTGGTCATAAGCTAGATGAGCTTTACGACTTCGTCAAACCCAAGCACAACGCGCATAAAGAAATCAAAACAACAGTGACCTCTCTACGCACGCTGTACGCGAAAAGTGAAAGGCTCGACGAAGCTTTGGGCAGAACAACTGTCCCGAAGCCAGTTACGAATCAAACCTCCCCTGGGCTGGAGGCTCAACAACAAAGCTCGAAGCGCACTACTGCTAAGAGGAAACCACTAGAGTCATCTTCTGAAGACTCGTTGAAGCTACAGAAGAAGAAGAAAGTCGAAGGCCAGCAGCACTTCATGATCCCTGATTCACGGGAAATCTTTGCGACACCCAGTGGCACTCCATGCGAGAAAGATGCTCCCGCAAACCAGTGGAAAATAGTGAATAAAAAGAAGAAGGTGAGTCAGCAAAGCCAGGAAAAACTGGCAAAATTGAGGCGCGTACGTCCGAAGCTGATTTGTTTGGACGCTATCTTCGTGAAGACGGAGACGGGAAAATCCTACGCGGAAATCATGCGTCGAATGAAGAATGACCCGGAACTGAAAGAGGTAAGACCCTGTGTCAAACTAAGCAGGCGAACGAGAGCTGGTGATTTGCTATTGGAATTGGGGAGGTCTTCCAATGATAAAGCTGACCAACTCAAAAATACTATCTCGGCAAAACTCAAAGAAGAAATAACGGTGAATACACTGAGAAAAGAGACTCATATTGAGCTTCGAGATCTCGGTGAATCAATTTCGAAGAAGGAAATACTGGCAGCACTAAAGAAGCAACTCAATAAAACTGAAAATCTAAAAAACTCATCAGTACTATCACTATGCCCTAGTTATACAGGAACTCAAATAGCGACAGTCAAATTACCGATATTACTAGCTCGTAAGACTGCAATGTCGGTAATTGGATTGTCTGGATAACCGGCCACATCCGGCTCAAGAACACCCCACTGAGTTGCTTCCGTTGCTGGAACTTTGAACACCGAGCCGGAGCCTATAAAGGGCCGGATCGGTCCAAGCTCTGCTGAAAGTGCGGAGAAGAGGGACTCTTGGCGAAGAACTGCTCCAAGTCTCCATACTGCTTGAATTGCGCTGGAACATTAGACACTGAGCATGTGTCTGGTAGTAGCAGATCAGACTGGAAAGCACTGAAAACAGCAGCTCAAACAAAGGGATGAGAATCATACAGTTGAACTTGAACTTGCGAGGCATCTCAAAACCTGTTGATGCAAATTGTGAAAGAGGCTGAAATTGATGTTGCTATACTGTGCGAACAGTACAAAAATGTCGAAAGCACTACTTGGTGCTCAGTCATCTGCATCAGAGCAGCGATATGGGCTACAGACAGATACAATATCCAGAAGACTATTCCTGTTCCGAAGACCGGTTTTACATGGACGAAAGTGGGCGCCATATATATCTATAGTATATACGTCGCTCTAAACGACTTAGCGGATAAATTCGAGTCCTTCTTGCTTGAACCAGTAGAAAAAATCCGAAGACACAGCCCAGTAATCATTGCAGGCGACTTTAACACTTGGGCAACTGAGTGGGGCAGCAGGGAGACAAATCGTCGGTGGGAGATTCTACTCGATCACCTTGCCTCATTAGATGTCATCTTAGCTAACACGGGGACAAGTCCAATGTTTACTCGAGGTGGAAAAAGCTCAATAGTAAATCTGACATTCACAAGCGAGAGCTTATTTCGACAAAGTCTGTCATGAAGGGTCTGCGACCTCTACAGCCACAGTGATCATCAAGCTATAATGATTGATATCAGGGAAGGCTCTGGTCCTGTCCAAAACGTGCTTGAGCGTAGCCGATAATGGAATCTCAAGACATGGGACACAGACTCCTTTTCAGTCATGCTGGAATATGCTGTGATTAGTGAAGGCCATCCAAATGATCAGGCTGATCGCCTTAAGTCGCAAGTGACCGCAGCATGTGACGCAACTATCTATCTACAGGAAGAGTATAAGATTGCGCGCAGAACCCTTAAAAAAGCGGTTAAGGTGAGCAAGCGACGATGCTGACGCAGACATTGTCAGGCCGTCAACTCAGACCCATGGGGTAAGCCCTGCAAAACTGTGATGGCAAAGCTGAAAAGCATTTGCTCAACAACACCGACAGATGTGGCTATGCTGGGAAATATCGAGTCAATACTTTTTCCCGAACGCTCGGAAACAATCTTCGATGGTTCCTGCAATCTTCGAGGGGAGAAGATTATAGCCACTACACCAGAGGACTTGCTTGCAGCCACGCGTAGAATTAAAGACTGCAAAGCCCCAGGACCAGACAGAATCCCGAATACAGCGCTTAAGCTAGCTATAAAAGCACGCCCGGACATCTTTAGGCACGTCTACGGCAGCTGCCTCCGCAGAGTCGTGTTCCTTAAGTGCTGGAAGAGACAACAACTGGTGCTGTTGCCCAAAGGTGGCCAACCAGCAGCCGACCCATCTTCCTATTGGCCAATATCATTATTGGACAGAGCAGGGAAAATACTTGAACGCATCGTGTGCAACCGATTGGAGTCTTATGTTGAAGATGTCCATGGACTTTCCGACAACCAATTCGGCTTTCGCAGAGCGCATTCCACAATCGATGCGATTTCGCAGGTTGTAAATACTGCGAGGGCAGCCATAGCTGGCAAACGGTGGAAGGGTGGCACGAAGAAGTACTGGGCAATTGTGTCTTTGGATGTCGAAAACGCCTTAAACTCGGCAAAATGGATGTGTCCCCTCAATGCTCGCTAATAACTCGGTATTCTAGCGTACATCATGGCCATCATCTGCGACTATTTCATGGACAGGTTCCTAATGTACCAAACAGATGATGGATTGAAGACCCGAAAAGTCACAGCCGGCGTACCACAAGTTTCAGTTCTTGGACCTCTGCTATGGAATATTATGTACGACGGTGTTCTGAGATTAAAGCTGTCGGACAGAGCACAGACGGTCGGTTTTGCTGATGACATTGCAGTTATCGTCATGGATAAACACCTCGAAGATGTAACTCTTCTGGCGAACGAGTCCATCAAAATCATCCGCCAAATTCTTACTTCAGTGGAACTTTCTCTAGCGGACCACAAGACCGAAGTAATCTTAGATTCAAGCAGAAAGCAGCACGAAATCATCACGCTTACAGTAGGAGACCAAAACATCCCGTCCCGATCTTGTTTGAAATATCTCGGATTATAGATAGACTCACGACTACTCTTTAAAGAATATCTGAAGATTACCAGTGCTAAAGCAGCAAGTGTTACTACTGCATTGGCTCATATCATGCCCAACATCGGCGGGCCAAGACAAAGCAGACGCCAGCTTTTGTCAAGTGTGGTGAGGTCCATTTTGTTGTATGCAGCTCCTATTTGGATGAGTGCTTTAAACATCAAAGCACATAGCCGCCACTTGACTTCCGTATACGGGAGAAGCGCTTTGAGTGTTGCCTGCGCTTTACATACAGTCTCATACGATACCACGTGTATAGTGGCTAGTATGATGCCTATCGAACTTGTGGTTGAGAAACGCCAGCGCATCAACAACCAAGGGAGGCAATCCACGGAGCTAGATCGTCGCACCATCGCTAAAGAAGAAAAATTAGAGTCAACCAGAAGATGGCAGGATTTCTAGAACTCCTCACTGAAGGGCCATTGGACCTATCGACTTATCTCGGATATTTTGATATGGATCAACAGGAAACATGGCGAAGTCAATTTCTACTTGACACAACTCCTATCGGGTCACGGGTGCTTTAAATCGTACCAGTGCCGTTTTGGATTGGACGTTGACGACTTGTCAATTCTAAGTGTGCAATTATCACCTGTATTTCTGCCTGAATTTCAAACCTTAATTTAATTTATATTTTACAATTTGACGTATGTAATGTATACGTAATCATATCTGTTATTAAATTCTCTACAAAAGGATATAAAAAAATGTAAGGTTAACATTCATTTTTTCTTGTACTTTGATTATTAATAACTATTTCTTGTGACCTGATACGAAAAATTAACTTGAACCATGAGATTCATCGCTAATTTTACTACCGAAATTTGTCGTTACCGTTTCTGCGAAAAATTTTGAGTTCACTTTTATCACACAGTGTAATTGATTAATTATTATACAATACTTAGAGACGTATTGTTATGACTATTCGATATAATTATTAATTTTTTTATCGGTTTGGCTTTATAAAGGACCTCGGAACTAATTTCCTTAGTATCTCTCACTTGCCTAAATTTGCTAGGACACTAACCGCTCGCGGTGCGAAATCGCTCTCAAATAGAAAAAAACTGCGGAGCCGACTACAACTAAA
This sequence comes from Psix sp. ZL-2020, assembly GCA_022817045.1. NCBI lineage: Eukaryota > Metazoa > Arthropoda > Insecta > Hymenoptera > Scelionidae > Psix > Psix sp. ZL-2020. The sequence goes on along the minus strand of JABFQD010001892.1, from coordinate 5,982 downwards.
ATTCCCGCAGAAAAAATCAAAAGAGGGAGTGAACCCTCTTCATCGCTCGTCCAAAATATATGTACTCAAAAATTTTCCGCTCGCCATGTGACGATGCGGTTGCTGAGGAACGAGATCCGACTCAGAGCACATGTCGGGAATGCTGTAATAAAACTCGAGCAATCATCAAGACGCCAGAGTGGGATGACTGAGCTGCAGGCGCAATAGTGCCAATTTTAGGATTGGTCGAACACAAGTCCCATCAGTTCTAATGGACTTACTCTGACAACCTGAATAAGTCCATCCGATCCTGGGTGACATGTAATCACACGAGCGAGCTTCCATTTAGTGGGAGGTAGATTATCATTTTGCAACAGTAAAATTTGCCCCGTAGTGATATTCTGTTTTCGTTAATGCCATTTGGTCCGTTATTGTAAAGGCAGTATATAATCATCAAACTAGAGGAACCAAAATTTCTCTAGTGCTTGTCGCCAGGTGAATCATCGAGACAAACGGACACAGATATGTCGCGCATCAATGGTTTCAGCATCCTTACTATTAAAAAGTGTGCTGACGTCAAAACATCTAGCCTTTTGGCACTGTCGATCAGGGGGGAGGTAGATGTCATGAGTTGAGACACGCTTCAATACTGCACTTCAGAGTTACCAGTTCTTCAAACGCCCATGAAATTCGGTCTCTCGATAGTCGCCTTTTCCATTTGTCATGGCTAATAGCAACACTGAAAGCACATAATAACTCACTGTGGGCTCCCTGGAAGTTAGTGTCCTTATCGGTATGACTAGTGCTGGAATTACATTTAGTCCGACATGGTGCCATGTGGTGTCTCGGGCTAGGTCGAGGATCATCTTAACTCGGTGAGCCACAAAAGTTTCCAATTTGAAGGTTTAATTCCTGATCCAGCTCAACACTGTAGTTGAGTCAGTCCAACATTTCACTCGGAGATTCGAAATCTCAGCCAAGACTTTAATATGGGTGATAAGTCTTGAGAGTAACGTTGCAGCACACAGCTTCAGTTTCGGAATCATCAATTGTTTGAGTGGGGCAACCTGCGTTTTACTACTGAGTATAGATACTTTGGCGTATGAATACAATAAATAATTATTTCGTTACAGCGATAATGTTTACTCTATATCTTGTAACATCGAATTTTGATCGTCATATTTCATATCCTGTATATGAAAATGTTCTTAAATGTTACAATTCATTGTGAAATGTGAAAATCACGTTAATTTGCTGATGATAAATGATGGTAAAAGCTCATTACTGTTAGATTAGGAATTTATTAGTATTGGTAAAATAGTCAAAGCCTCAAAAGTAGAGGATAAAGAAACATTTATACAATTGGTGTTAAAAACCATTTTTTGATGAAGAAAAATTAATTGTACATGAAGTGGATCGCAAGCTAGTTAATGAGTGTACAATGAAATTACTTAAAAATGGAGAAAATCTATTACATTTTCAAAATATTGCCAAATAATCGACTGTTCCCTTCGTCATTTATGCTGATACTGCATATCTTTGAAATAAAATTTCTTCAGCACGTGCTTAAACAACGGCCTATCAGCAGGATGAAATTTACAACTTTTTTTCATGCAACTTTTTTTTCACTGCAATTTTTCGAAATTGCAGTGTAGGAAACTACCTGCACTGCAATTATGAACAGTTATCAAGAATAGCAGATACAGTTAAGAAGGTATAACTATTTTTGCACAATATATTAATTAATTACACATATCATATATTTTTTTTAAATTATTTATATTAATCATTTCAAATTCTATTCGATGTAAAACAAATAAGATTATTCCCAGAAGACTGAAGAAGTGCATACTCTATCAATGTTTATATTTTTTTTCTGCATCAGCTTCATACGATAAAATGTGGGTATTTGTCGTGTTAGATGCTAATGATGTTAAAAAGTATCTTTTTCATACTTAGAATTACTCTGAATATCAAACGCTTCATGATCATGATCATTATTATCAACATCGTTGATATCATTATCATTTTTTACGCTGTTACTATCATGAGCACTCGTTCGTATAATAATTATTTTTATGATATTATTCAGTGTCGTTAATTTAGCTTCCAAAAAATCTTTTACCTAAAATTTTATTAATTAATTAATATTGAGTTTTAAATTCATCTAATGATGTTTCAATTTCATTTTTATTATTCGTCAAAAAATAAGATTTTGCTTCTCGCACGCAATATCATCAAAAATCATTAAACTATTTTGTTTTGTATCTTGAGCATTTACTACTTGTTTATGATCATTGAATTGAAAATAATTAAACCCCTCCACTGCTTTAAGAACTTAAGATAAAAATTTATACTTTGGTTGGTTAAAAAATTCAGAGTATAAATAAATATCTTTAAAGCAGAGACCATGTAGAATCATGACTAGGGTTAATACAGCATTTCCTACAAAAATTGTTCAAATTCTATTTGGTAATAATTTACCATGTCTTCTGGCTCAACATTTTTTGAATTCACTGACAAAATTATCGAATTTCAAAACAGGAAAATTAGTATGAATTTAGTCACCTTCATTCTGCTAGTAATTGCTCGAAAAACAATAAATAGCAGATCATTTATTGCTATTCTCTATTAACGTTCTTGAAACTGCGATGATAACATATAAAAGTGGGGACGGTAAATCCCATAAAATCAGCTTTATTTGGAGCTAGAACTAAAGTGAAAAAGTTGAAGAAAGACGTTTCAAAAGTGTACAATCTTTTGTGGCTTAGAAATAGATTTTAAATATGACAATTTGATAGCTGAATTACTAGGCCTTCTAATACACCACGTGTATTAGAAGCAAATGTCCTACATGAGTCAGATTTACTAGTATCTATTTTGAAAATTAATTTATTAAGAACCGAATGTAACATCACGACTAACGCGTATATTCAAAGTTCACACCATTCATGAATTTTTCTCAAGCATTCGCATGGATATAAGATAGTGGAAACCCCATCAAATGTAATTTATCTTCCTGTTAATGTTCAGATAATAGACCAGATGCAGATTCATATCCTAGATCAAAATCATAAACCAATCAGTTTCAGAGGTAAAATAATTACTATTATATTACACATTAAACCATTGTAACATGGGGATTGTACATAACAAGATTTGTAAAAGTTATAAAAATACTGTTACTTGGCTGGATACGATTAGACGTTCAAAGCCATCGGTGGGATTAAAACGTGAAAATAAAAACTTTTTAATCAGTATTGGGATGCGGTTAAAAGTGTAATTCTAATAATAAACATGAATAACGTTTTAAATATTCAAGCTTCAATTATTTATGATGAATCTATTTCTAATTATGATATTCATGCACATAAACCACACAACTCATCGTCATTTAATAACAGCGATGAGATTAGAAAAGCGATATTTCAACAAGATGCATATTAATTACCGAGTAAAAGTGCTCTTCAAATGTACGGTAGATTATTCAAAGAAGCAGCGATTAATGAAGCTATTGATGCAAATACAAAATTTGTTAATAATGCTATGTGTCACTTATTCACAGAAATGCGCTATGATCTAAATAGTGTTCAAATAAATCGCAATAAGAATGTTGGTGTGACAACGCTTATAAAAGCATTGGTTTCAATATGTCCAAATAAGGAGATAACAATGCATAATACTACTTGGATTAGTACTGGGGAAAACGTTGAAGTAACGAATGATGCTAGATATTTTGACGTAATTATCCCATTGAGCAAAAGATTACAATAAAACAATTACTAACGCTAAACATAAATTGATTTTGATCAGAACGCATACTGATCTTAATCAGAGTATCAAAACTAGTGAAACAAATGATGATTTCACAATTTTAATTCTTAAAATTGAATGGTTAATGCCTTATGTAAAACTTTCTGATAGGTATAAAGTGAAACTGCTTGATTTCATCGCAAAAAATAAGCCCATTTCAATGAGTTATCGTAAATGGAATTCATATCAATATCCATCTCTTCCAGCTGGAAGGAAACATTCTAAGAACATCAACTTACTATCGAAAAACCGCGATATATCATTTTCACCATGCAGATAGATAGAAAAGAACAATCTAAAAAAAATGCTAGTCTATTTGACCATTGCAGAATTCTCAATGTTTTCTTAAATTCAAAGAGTTATCCGTACAAAAATTTAACTTTGGATGTTTCTATGAACGAATTTGGAATTTTATATAATATGTATACTAATTTCCGAGCTTCATATTATAATACTAATGGTAAACCTTTATTAACAAAAAGTGAATTCTTAGATAAATCTCCACTCTTCGTCATTGACTGTTTGAAACAATCTGAACGTATAAAAAATAGATCAGATGATCCTCGTATTGGAACTGAAGCAGTTACAAATTTTTCTGCAAACAGAACTGCTCATTGTTTGATCTTAAATGAGCGTGTCGCTGAATATACACCCATCAGCAACATTGTAAAATGGTTTTAACAAAATGGAATATATTGTTTACATTCACGGAATCTACGAACCAACAAAAACTTTTGTGATCAAAGAAATAGCTTTAATAAATGCACATGATAAGTTAACAGTAAGCCACATATTCACTCCATCCAAAAGACTGATCTACTCTTCCATATATATATATATATATATCGGACAACCAATACATAGTTAACAAGAAATTTTCATGGTCTTGAATGGAATGATGGTGTTAATCCATATGAAGCTCATAAAGATGTTATAAAACGCTTTTAAATAAATTAAGAAATAGGAACAAATTCATTTTTATATGATTGTCTAGATGATACACCACCCATCATCAAAGATTTAAACGACACAAGTGTCCATCAATCAATAATTTACAGAGTAATGAAATAGTTTCGCTTAAGACACATCAACGTTATAATGTTACAAAATATCATTGAACTCTCAAAAATGTTAAATGTATAAATGGTTATTCGAATAAAATACTTTTCTTCATAATAAAAATCAAATTATGTATTTCTCACAACCTTTACCTTCTAGTCTTAAGGCCGCTAAGAAAAAAGCTTATAACATAATTTACATTTCGTGTCTAATTATTCAAAACTTAAATTAGAACACTGACAACATTTTGAATGTCAATTTCTTCTTCTCAAAATATTCAACCCATATAAATTAAAACATACAAGAAAATTTTCAATGTCAATAACTGTCCAAATTTCCCAATCGCGATTTTCTCTCCTAATCCATCACTGTCATTCCTTTTTGCACAACTCATATTCTCATCTCATCTAAAACCATCTCCTTCCATCACGTAAGCTGAAAGTTAAGTACATATTACAATCCCATTAGACCCCCCCCCCCTCCACGTAATGACATAAAGGAGGACAGGAACTCCAGGAAAAAGCTCGTGGTGGGCATCTCATAGTCACTGCTGACGCCGCTCAGAGTTTTCGTGCACGTTACGCATCCTAACAACAACAAGGATTCAGCCATCGTGGATCCTCCAAATACCTCCAGACGCGTGAGTCTTTGAGACTTACCTTGGCTGGATGAGACATGTTTCATTTTGAACCGTCTATTTCCGCGCTAAGCGCAAAGCATTTATAATATAAACTTTTTTTTGAAATTGAAAAATGTATATTTTAAAATCTTCTAGAAAAATAGTCTTTAAAACGTAGTTTTTAATTAAAAAATAAATTATTTCATGCAAATAAATCTCTGAGAGTAACTTTGTCTGAAAAAGAGTTAAAAGTTATTTTAAATATATTATCATACTGATTCTTGGACGTTTGTTTAATTAAAAATTGGAAACTGAATCAATAATTTAATTGAGAAATAATTAAATTGAAATTCTATGTTACAATGAAATCATTTGGTTAAAATAGAAAACATCTTTATAAATCTATTGGAGTTGAAAACTGGAAAAGAATCAAGATTTAAATATTTCATATTAATTTGAATAAACTTTACTAAAAAAATAAGTATGAAAATATATTTAAAATAACTTTTAAC
>JABFQD010001891.1:0-16762 GCA_022817045.1 Psix sp. ZL-2020 | reverse complement strand
TCAACAGAACACCGCCACCAGATAACGAAAAAAAGGAAAACGTCAAGGCGTTGATCAATGTCGTTTCAATTTTCGATACGCACGGAGTGAAAACAAAAACGACAACAAAAGTTCTATAAGCGTTTCCAATTTAGCCGCATAATCGAAGTAAGTGCGGCTTGAAAGGACGGTTATAAATCGCGTATTACCTACGGCGTGAGTGGTCAAATAATCACCAGCGGCGCGGTGCGGGATAGCGTACCAGTTAACCAAAGCTGCACGACTTTTTTCAAATTAAATTCTTGAGTCAAGGGTCGAGAGCCGAGTCAAGGCTTGCCCTGAGGATGCGCTCGAGAGCACTTCAGTTTACGACAATTTTATCTGTGATTTCTTTCGTTTCTTCCTTCTGTTGCAGAAGGAAGTTTACATTCATTTGATAACATCCAAATCGCAGCATTAATTAAAACGTAATAAAAATTATCGGCCGGGGACATAAATAATATAAGACGACAGACAAAATAATTTGTTGCTTACATTTTGATAAAAAAGCCAGCGAATGTTGATTTGTAGATGGTAAAGTCATCTAGTATCTAACGAGATTATTTTGACCTTTGCGTGTCTTAGCGTCGATATAATTATTACTGATTAATGACTTTATGTCAGTCCGTTATTTGACCACGGTGATCTAGAGATCGGTATCGTAAAAAATGATCGAACTTCATTTCGTTTCTTGTCGAAATAACCTTTTTAATTTGTACGTCACATACAACTGTCACTGAGATGAAACCAGATTCAATCCGTAAAAAGGTCAATCGATATAAGTATAAATGCGTATTTATTATTATGAGTTAAGTTCAAAATAATTTTTTAAAACTTCGATAGAACCAATATTACGTATTTTTAAGTATTTTAGTCAATCGGGTTTAACGAAAATTCTTAGAATATTTGTCATAATTGAAATTTTCAATTGAGATTTTTATAATGAAATAATCTTTATCATTTAACTCTCTTCAAAGAAAATTATTAGAATTATTCAAAATTATAAATATATCCTTACGATATTGAGATAGAGAATTTGTTAATTATTCAGGCATTCGTGAGAAATAATATAGTACTTTTAATAATGGTCGTACTTTTAAGTACAATAATTAATCTTATTCCATTAGTAAGAATACCACTACATTCTGTAGTTTGAGTGTAATTCCTACATTCAACCATATTTAAATTTAAAACATTTCGATTTTTATCACATGAGATTCCTAATATCCATAACACTTTTAAAACATAAATATATCATTTTTGTTAACCTCTTATGAAATAATATAAAGAATTAAACAGTTGTCAAACAATCAATTTTTGTTTTTAATATAATTAATAATAAACAGAAATTATGGGTATTTTTATAAATATTTCTAAGCGAATAACTTATTTTGTGGTCTTAACATCTTAACATTGTAAATATTAATCTTAAAAATTGTAAAATAGTTTTTCAGGGTTTAACTAAAAAAAGTTAATAAATCAAAATATGATGAAACCTTGTTCTAAAAAGACATGTTATTTGATTATATCAAGTAGTAGAAAAAAGCTTAGTCTTACAACGAAGCAGTTGCAACACTATAGACGAACGAAGAGCCTGAGGAGAAACGGATGTAAAAATAATAATAAAGTCTCTCTTGAAAAAACCAAGACCCTTCACCGTGTGAGACTCACGGTAGGACAAAAAAATCGCGCGAATTCATGCGGTGTGCCCCTAACTTAATCAACGTGCTTCGAATCACGCGACGTCCTTAAGCCAGGCTCAACTCTTATTCTTTCATTAACTTGCATCATGATCGTTAATTAAATTAACGCACATGAATAAACTCTGACTGATGCCATTAATGTGCAGCTTTGTCACAAATCTTATGGCAACTTATCTTCATATTTTATGTTAATACTTTATGTTAATGGTCATATAAAATTTGTATCATCAATAGAAAACATGCACTACAAGAAAGTTTACACGTTGAAACAAAATAAAAATTCGAACTTTAAATACGTTAGAGCTATTTTACATTTCCAAAATGAAAGTACAAATACATCTACATAAGTATTCATGAATACCACATTACATGAAAGACAAAAATGCAATGATTTTGAATAGTTTCTTACGACCTCTAGATGACTTCACGATCTCGAAAGTTTGTCTAAACATTTGACAACCTGTGAACATTGTATTCAGATTTACTTCATTTACATTTATTTGATTTGAAATAAAAATTATTCAGTGTTTAACTTTACATTTATAAAAGTGAAAGCGATCTGCAGCGTGCATCGCGTTGCATTTTTCAACATCAGAATATCTCAAATCTGCGCGCGAGACAAGAAGTCGAGCTTTGAACATTTGACGAGGCGAACTTTGCTGAATCTCTCAAATGAGGAAGTCCGATCTATCGGCCTCAACGAGCGTACTTGATTTGACCCTACGATGTGCTATCGCCCACGTTTCTCTGCAGCTGCTTGCGTGCGTGATTGTAGAACCATTTCGTTCATTTTTTCCGCAGTTGCTTTCGCGCGATTTCTAAGTATGCAAATTAAGGACTTTTTATCGATCGAAGAAAACCTTAGATTAACAATATTGTCAGTTATCTGGCACATTAATTATTGTATAAGGTGCGAGGTATGGAAATTATAGCTTATTACTATCGTGTATTTATTCGCAGATTATTTGCAGATTTCTTAAAAAAGCACGTTGCTACTGGAATTAAATATTTAAGGAATTGCGTAATTGAGAAAGGTAAATAATATTTTATTAAAGATATAATTAATGAAAATGTAGAATATTTTAGAGTTTTTTTATATATCAAGTATAACTTTCTATTTGTTTTCTAGTAAATAAAATAATATACTGTAATTTAAATCACAATTACGTTTAATGTACGTGCATTGATCACGCGTATATAAGGGAATTACAATTTATAATGTTAAAAATTACCATAATTGATACAAGAATTATATATATTTCTCATCAAATAAAAAATAAATTTTGATTGATTTGTTTATAATCATCACCAAAACGAATGTATACATTGTGATTAAGAATTATGTCTAACTGTGATGTATTTATTGGTTCTTATCCAATTACTTTATTATCTTATACTGAAACTTTATTTAGATTATATCTCATAAAAACTATCTTGAATATTGTTTGTTTCTAAATAGAGAATAGTTTTTTAGTAAAATGTTCAAAAATAAAATCCTTTCGATTATTTTTTCACTGAAAGCAATGCTTTTGTCAATTTATTTTAAACTTATTTGAATTTGTTTTTATCGATTACATTATTTTGTTATTTTTATATATTTCTACAAACATACAATAATAAATAATTAACGTATGATAAATATACCTTTATTTATATTACATATTTATCCCAAATATACCACTTTGTGTTTTAAATGCATTGTCTTATTATATAACATTTCTACTAATATATAACATATGTACAAAAATAAATATTTTCTCAGTACAGTGACGTACGTGGCAATGCATACTACAGTATTAGTTTGAATTTTTTCATATTAGTTTGAGTATCCTAAAGACTTGATTCTTTCAGAAATCCTGTGAACCTCCATTATTGTGCAAATAAATGAAACAAAATAATAAAAAATACAAGAATCATATTTAAAATACGCAAATAACATTTTGCAGTAATGAGACGTTTTATACTAGGTAAATTATTAAAAGTAAACACAATATATATTCGTCATAAATAACAAATTGAAATTTAAATTAATTTTAGCGCATAGGATATAATTTCAAGCATATTTAAGATAAAAGTGCGTGTACTGTAATAAGGGGTAACATATTTAAATGACGAGTACAAGTCAATAATTTTGAATGTGATGATTTTGACCGTTTATCCAATTAATCCATTAAATTCAACGTTTCAACACGCTTCAACTTCCGGCGCACCCGAAGTCCTTGCGTTGGGGTAAAGCGAACATTATAGGCCAAACCACTCGTGCGAACAATGATATCTTAACTGGAATCTCAGTGAAGCTAATTAACACGAGAAGCACTGACGCTGAGGTTAGACCTAGTTTCCTCGTCGGAACATCACTCGGACCGTATCGACAAGCCATATGGTGTTAGCGAAATTGATTAATTGGCACTTCGCTCGCGATTAATTATTGACACGCTTTTGTTATCCGGCATCGGCAATTACCGAGCGTCTGCGCACTCCAGCAATTCGCATCAGAGTGACAATCGCATCCACAGCACAAATACATAACCACCCGCACACTCGTCGGTACATCAATTATTCTGTCGGGAGTTTACTCGACAGCCATTCATTCATTATCGAAGATCACTATCGACACAAAAATTACGTTTTCGAAAGACGAGAACAATTGTTATTAATGAAAGCTATTATTGAACGTAATTACTTGCTGTTGTAACTTTTTTTCATTACATTATGATATAAGTTCGAGTGTTATGAAAGTTCACGAAGGGTTGAAATTTAGAAAGTTACTACGATCTACTTTAAATATTGATAATCCAAACTTTTTATATTTGAAGAGCATACTAAATTTATAAAACATAATAATTTTATAGGTTTTTTATGTGTTTTATATGAATTTTTAAATTTAATATTTCGCATTAAAAATATATTGTAGCGTAAAAATTAACAACAAACAGATTTATACAAAAAACGTCGATAAATATTATTGTGTAATGGTGATATTATGATGACTATAATACAGAGAATGAACATAATTATACTTTTCTATATGGCTTAGATTATAATCGTGGTCACAAGTATCGTTTGGTTGCAAAGACAGTTTCTTTAAAATAGTCTAATAAAGCTCACACATTTTATTACACTTATAAATATCATCATCAAAGTGTTTGTATCAACTACATGTTAGCACTTCTTGCCACCTTATAAAGCAAGTACCTCGAGATAATTATTTCATAAATTTAAATCTCATTAAGATTTAATTTCGGGTTCTTAAGAATCTTATAATACTTCAGATCTATAGTCAACTACTTAAAAACATTCAAAAAATTGTGTATTTGATCAGTTCATACAATGAACTAATCAATTGATCTGAATGATTTTAAAATCGTTAAATGGAGTTACATGAAACATTTTATTATAGACATACATGGCTCATATATGTACATACATGTTCATCATATATGTATATTTCACTTCTTAAACAAGAATTATTCGAAAAATTCTGAATAAAAATGGTAGATTTATTAATTTTTAAAATTTCATTTTTTTTAAGGTAAGAGTTAATTAATAAATTTTTTGTCACGTTAAACAAGAATAAAATACTGTTTACAATTTTTGAAAATAGCGCTAAATTTTTTGACAGAAATTTTACTTTACTAAATGAATATCAATTGATTTTCTTTATTAGATATTTAAAGTTCCTTAAGCAACCAGCTTCCAATAACCATTACACTCGTAGTACTTTTAATTTTTGGATCTTGATTATATTATCTTCATCCGCTTTATAATCTTTATTATCCCCTTTGATCTTTCGGAGATAAGTCGCAAAGAGATTGCTAAAAATTATCTTTGAAATCTATTAATTTTTACTAAGGAAACGAACATTTACCAAAATGCTTTATTTTCTATCAGGAAACAAAACATTTATTCCATTCATTTTTGTCCCATTTATTTAGAAAACTTAATGCGTGCAAGAAAACAAGGAAGAAATCGAACAGATTATACTTAGGAAATTCATATTAAATATAAATCATCTCGATTCACGTTCAATGATAATGATTGTCTTAGATAATTTATAATAAACAATCACTTTATATTCAAATCATTTCGTTCCAATCTTTTCACAAAACACATAAATTATGGAATCCCGAACCTATAAAACGCTAATATGGTTTCATTTTTCGCCAAGATTGTATCAACGTTTAAATCCATCAGGCGTTAAATAAACGTTTTAAAAAGAAGTGTCGGCATAAATCACGCAAAATGGCTACAACAGTTGATCGTTAATTTGTGTAAGGTGAGTGAAACGAAGCGCACGTTCGTATGCATTCTTGAAAACGAGATAGGCTAATTTATTTGATGGCTAACCCTCGGTGTCTTGAGGGTAGAATTCCGTACGCTCGCACATTCCTTGACGTTCATGTATTTAATGGGCCTTTTTGTGATGCCTTGGAGTACGCAAAGAGATAACATTTTGATAGCACCCAGGCATAATCAAGATTGATTCAATGATAAGCAATAATAGCACTACACAAAATGCAAAGCTCAGTTTCATTTACCAATCGTAACACAGGGCATTATATTAAGCTTTCAACTGAATCGGTGACAAAATCAGAGTATTTAACACAACATGATTCGCCGTAAGGACACTCGATTAAGAAATGTTATGTAAAAAATTACATGTTGACTTTGTTCGCGAAATCGATGGGATACCATCGTCAGTAGCACAGCTAATAAATGAGACGAATTAATCGAAAGATCCTGGCAACAGCAGCAGATTGAAAAAGTAGAAAGGTGAAAGGTCCGTAGAACAAAGCTCGATTAACTGAGCCTCAACGCGTGAAATCGACGTTCAATCTTCCGAACTCAGCGCTACCTCAGTGAAACACTATATTTACGTGCGAGCGCAAATAAAATAAAACGGTAGTTCCGTAATTACAGATGGAAAGCCAAGATAAAAAGTGTTATCATTTAGCATGCGACCTTTTATCTAAATTTCCAAAATTAAAATCGATGCTGCTACTCTTAGTAATCAGTAGAAACTCAACAACATTGAAACACTCATTTTTTGAAATAAGATAACTAAGGATCGAATGTTTTGAAGAATTTGTTCCGTTGTAACTCCAACGAATCGCTTGCGGAACTTTTTCCGCTATGATCGTTGCACTGATAATTTCGATCAGAGTATAAAGTGCTTTGCATATAACCGCGTATCATTACTTACGTGAAACTTTCTCTTTCTTTGAAAACACGAGAATGCCACACATTCAGCCGTCAGTACTTGCCGACGATATTGGATCGACAATCATTCAACTACAATTGATCGGCTGTCAAATCACTTCGATATGTTTCCGGATGCTGAGACTTTAAAGTCGCTGTTGGACACTCGAACCCTATCAAATTAGTTGTAAGAAATGAACTAACGATTTTTCTATTGACTTTACCAGTTCAATGACAGTCAGACAAGTAAAAGAACGATGTTGTGAATACCTTTGACTTCAGCTTAATTGAATTAATAAATTAGTATCAATTACTGTCATTCAATTAAAAACTGGATATAAATACAGTCAACTAATTCATCACTGTTTTTAATCTCTTATTTCACACTCTCTGTAAACGAATAATAAAAACAGGTAATAATTATATGAATCAATTAACTACTGCGAAACTACATGCTGGAAATATCACTGTTTCTAGCGCAAATGAAAATTAAAAACTAAATTCTTAAAATTCTATAAATTTGCTTTCAATCCAATTAGATAAGATTTTATATATATCTAAAGTCTATTCTAACAAAATTTGCCAGTAAGCTATAACCATAGGGTTAAAATTGAGAATAAATTGAAACTGGATATTATATCTGAAAATTGGTTTTAGGCATTGAGACATCTGGTGAATTTATTTGCTCAGACGTATAACAGCGTTTGGCTTTTAGAATGGTATAAAACGAAACACTAGTTGATGGCTAATGTTCGTGTATATGTATGTGAAATGATATGTTCAAAGAGGTGAACATACGTGTAAAGTACTTGGCGCGAAGCAGGAGATGTTGTTTCATAGGTTGTCGCCGCCCGGAGCTAGTAACCTTCCTGTTATTTTATGATCAGCATGCCTTCTTCAGCGTCTTCCTCGACGAAAGAGACTGAAAAAGTCGAGGAGAAGCAGGCTAAAGAAATGAACGAAGAGGTACATTAATCAACCCTTTGAGGCAAAACGCTTCATTGGTCGCTTTCTTATTCAGTCGGCAAAAAATCGCACTCCACGACATGCAATTACACTCATAAAAGAGCTCAGTCTCTTTTGACCAGATGCTGAATTTTGGATTCCTCGCTTAAACAAAAATGGTAAGAAAGATGGATTTTTTAACCGCACGGGGCTCGCTTTTCGCGGAACCGAACGAGAGTTCACAACCTCGATGCCTTAGTGATTGGTTTCTCGATATCAATGCTGCTTCAGGCGACTCACTTTCTGGCACGATTCTTCGAGGATGACCTCCGAGGACCTCGGGAATTCTAACCTAACCTGCGAGGCCACCAACACACAAGTCCACGCCTACCACCGTCGGGGACATGCTTATGCAAGTTTATCACTACGCTTTTTGTCGTAACATTGTTTTCCACCTATATCTCAAACTTATCACAAGTGTTACACTCATAATAATACTATGCTAAAATAACTATCGAGTCGCACCCATTTTATCGAATTACAAACAAAAAATTTCTTGAAGGCTTTTAACCCTTCATTATTATCATGATGTTTATTGTCTCCTTCTTTCACATAATTGTTCTTATTCGGTTATATTTGTCAATTTAAGGACAATATTCATTTGATCCGATACCAAATTAGGAGTAATAAAATTGATATAAAGAGCTTTTTATTTAAACGAACTTTTGAAAGGTTTCCGCTAATAAAAAGATTAGTCACATCTCTAGAGATCATCGCTAGGTTTTAATTTCACGGGGTCAAAATGTACGCTGGTGTGATTTATCAAAATTTCATATGCACGCCGAAATGAAAATACGAAAGTATTAATAATAAGTCCACAACGATATCTGAGGCTGTGATATCTTAATACTCGAGCTCTCTGGTTCATGTTACGACATCTTTCTTTATAAGAGTGAAGAACAAACGTTGAGTTCCGTCTGCTTTTTCAAAAGGGAATTTCTTCGAAAGGCATCACGGACGACGCAAAACCAGATAAGAACAACAAAAAAGGCTACCCGAGGTGAACTTAATGGACCAGAGTTCGTGAAATCAAACCATCTCTACGGTTTGATTTAATTGAAAAAAAATGATTCCTGCAATAGTAGTGATATTATTTTCAGAAGTAGAAAATGATTAAAGTAAACGCTACGGTGGTCTGTTGATTGCACAATTTTTCATTTACAATGGTGGGAAATCGAAGAAATGAATTTGATAGAGAGATGAATTAACTCATATTGATTTTGATATTTAGTTGCCCGCTTAAGGAACCAATTTATTTTCAGTTCACGTTTTCGTTCCCTGCACATAATTTCGAATAGATCACCGCGATGAGTCGACGCATTAATAATAGGGTTGTAACTTACTCAATCCTATTTCTTTCTAAGCCTTCCAACCATTCTTCTACATGACATGATGCAGCTGAATAATAATTTTACTTGATCTTTCTAATGAACGAAATTCAAATTGGATCTTTTAGTTCATTAAAAATTCATCCAGTCTGGTACAATTATGATTACATCCATATATATAGTGGCTGAATCGAATTACTTAAAACCCTATAAAAGCGTCATTTTTCCATTGTCATTTATTATTTAAATAAATCCCTTCCTTTATGACTGGTATGTTGAATTTTAGATATATAATTTGATTACAACTTGAAGAACGTATAATTGAAACAACGCAAATCGAAGTTAATAGTGATATTAAGAGATAGCAGAGTGATAAAGCGCGGCCGATTTAACGGGCGCAGGGGAATAATGTTTAGCCATAATTCAGATCTAATTAGGGGACAGGCGTGATAAACGACGGGCGTATGCTGAAACAAGTAACGTCAACCAAGTCGAAATCGAAGACTCCGCAAGAATCGGTTGCACGCGAGATAAATAATCGTCTCTGCAGGAAAGAGATCAGTGGCTTAGTTTGCCGGGCACAAAGTGCATCTCTTTCGATTTGTCACGTTGCAATTAATTGCAACCTCCGCCGGATTAACGACTTTAATTACGCCTTAGGGTTTGCTCAGCTGTGAGTGCGGTCATTCTGGTACATACGTGCGAGAGGAGCCCGCAGATTTTGTTTTACCCGCACGCATTTTTTTGCATATGCAAATGCATTCCTACTGCCTGTTTTACTGTGACAGCAGCCAAGATGAAATATCAGCCAAAAAGGACAAGTGTTGCAGAAGTCGAACATATCCAAGAAAGTATTTATTTTTCGTGCCAGATATATGTCGGAATCCGACCTATAAAAGTATCGTCTCGAGAAACTTAACTGGCTAATAGCATTATTAATATCACTTATCACATTTTATCAACGCGCCCAGATCGTTTTGCTGATGATTTCTCACCGAAATTTGGATTAATAAACAATGACAGCCGATTACCGCGCCTTATCGACCGTTCTCGTTTCGATATCTCGTTTTATCAGTGCAATCTGAAGTTAAAATTGTACATCGTCCAAACTGTTTCGTTTAAAATGAACTTTCGTACATGACAATGATCGTCGATATTCATCGAAAAAAATGGGCTAACAAATGACAGCAATAACTGGCGAAGCGAGTTACACGCAAGCGCAGACGAGCAAAGTTATAGAGGCAACAAGGACGTTGTTCGTCCGTATTTCTTTTATCGATATCTATTTCGCCGAGTGAAATAATGAAAAGCTGGTAATAAATAATGCATCGGCAGCTACTGCGGTAGCATATAACTCATTCCTTGGATAGCCTGAGCAGCGTCCTACTCCTTTTTGCTTTTCTCCCGTCCCTCTTGCACGCCGGTCCTTTCCTTGCAACTCTCCACCTGCCATAAATCCGAGTGCTACTATTCAAGGCTCTAATTGCATTATAAATTGTGTATCACAGCCACACTCACACACACACAAGAAAACTACGGACCGCGCCCGTCCAGATTCGCGTCGAGCAGCTTCCACGCAATGTTTCATCGCTCGCCGAACTCATTATAACGAAAATACGGAAGTCATAATCACAATTTATGTATACGCAAGTAGAACCCCATAACAAATGGAAAACACACCTTCTCATCAAAGCTCTATTTGTGGTATCTATTATTTCGGGTAAGACAATAAAGAGCTTGAGACTATATAGGTATTTGCTACTGAGTTTTATCACATCCACTGAGTGGAATTTGGTTCCACCATTTCAGTCATGAGATATTTTAATCACCTTCTCAAAATTCTTTTTACAGAAACTGAAATAGGTTTCATTCAAAATGAACCCTGTCAAATTGATACTGAAATAAAAATTAAGTATACATTCAAATCTGAAGCCTATGATACATTTAATATCTTTAATGACTGAAATAAAAATATTTATGTATAGAAAAATTTATTATTTAAGAAGCATTTAAATAATTAGCATACTATTATCATTATTATTTATTATATAATTTGATTATTTACGATAACACTTAAGATCTATCAGATACGTCTAATTCTTCTTAGTTTAGTTACATCAAAATTTAATGTTTATAAAACAAAATGTTATTTTTCATTTCATGAAAAAGTGACCGATAATATAATATATAGAATAAAAATCTTAAAATAGGGGTAAAAATTTATTAAGATTGGACATGAATATATAAAAGTAGATACCCACGCAAAGTTTGTATCCGCAGTATACAAAGATAAGTTTGTTATTTCACTATCAGTAATTATACTTTTGATAATTAAATTCAAATTGAATACATGATAATTTTTTGTTTATATAATTATGCATGTATATAAAAAAACTTACCAAACTCTTCAGTTTGGTACTATTTTTGTTACAGTATGTTCTATTTGTTGTTAAAATATTGATATAAATATATTATTAAATAATTTTTCTAGATTATAATCCTGATCGACAAAAATTATTCTTAAATTATTATAAAAAATATCACATGGTATTCTTATTATGATTAATAGTCAAGTTTTAAAACAAAATTCAAATTTCTTTTAATAAAACTTAAAAGACTGAACTAAATATTTTTATTTATTTAAAGTATTTTTTATTTAAATAATAAATAATTATTTTGTTAAATACATAAAATATTCAGAAGTATTAGTTATGTGGGCAACGCAATGTATACTAACTGTTCCATGGTTTGAAAATATCAAATTTGTTTAAATAAAAATAATAAAGTAACACAATGATTATAAAATGAAATTATCATGAGAAGAGTGACGAAGTAACCTTAATGAAACCAGCCTAATAAAAATTGATCAGGCGGTGATGTGGGTATAACGCATGGCGCAGTTAAGGCCCTTACCAAATTGTTAATTTAGTAGGGGCCTTATGTGCATCATTCGTTACACCCGCATCACCACCTAATCAATTTTTACTAAGACGAGAATTGCACTTAATTTAATATTGTCATGGCTAAAAATGAAGACAATATTATAACAAATATTTTTTGCCAAATGAAAAGAGTTCCATGAAAGTGAAAGCCTAACGGCGCCAATGACGATCCGATAAGCAACGCCTTTTCATATAATATTATGACTTTGGAAGAACAGTCTTAGATTGAATAATTTTTTAAGCGTTACATTGAACTTTGAGTTCAATGTGAACTTAAGTTTCCCTTTCGGCTTGCAAAGTATATTTGCTGAGCATCGCAAGTTCATAGAAATGTTCGTGATATGTTGGTCGTCGCAATTAGAAATGAATAATATTAATATAATACATATCTTGGAGTACATAATTTCGAGAACAGATTCATCTTCAAATCAAGACAATTTTAAAATAACCAACCATTGATTTTGTCAGTTAAAAAAGACAATGTATACGAATTTTAGGAAAATTTGATATATTTAAAAAATTTTTATATTTTTTATTTATCCAATATTTTGAAAAATTGTAGAAATGCAATATATGGACACATTTTTACCTTATTTACACATTTTTAGGTTTGCATCATAATATAAATTAATATATATAACGTTTCCTGATATCATAAAAAATAATTTTTAGAATATTAGTGAAATAATTTTAAATTGTTTTTGGTTTGAAATTTCAAATTACGAGAATATAGTCAATGTTTTAATTCCTCAAATACGTTAAATTTCAAAAAATTCTGTATAAGATTTATATGAAACAAGAAAAAAACAAATTAATTGAGTAACATGGTTGCTCAAGTCTGCTCTTACAAGCAAATATGCACAATTGCCTCGTGCGTTTATTCTGCGTGTACAATAGAGTACATTTATTTTATAACTAAGCTTTTCTAATACGTTACAATGTTCTTTTACTTAAATTAAACTAAGGCCAAAAAATTGTCTATGACAGAAGGAATCTGATATCAAACAAAATGTAGTCTGGCTTAATGTCAAATATTGACGTAAAACTAATTTTCACTTTAGAATAAATTCTTCGCATACTTTATAGAACGATCAGTTCCTTTCCCGATTATTTCAGCTTCGATGCAACCACCGAGAGAAAAACCTGAAGATTCCATAGCTTTTGTGGGAAGCTCTAAAGATCTGAGCTTGATATCGATCCAGAAAAAATAAATCTGTCAGAGCTCACATAAGGTGGGTGAACTTTCTGATGATTTTTTGTGCCGAAAATTTTTTTAATTTCTTTTAAAATAACTTCATTTTTCCAAATAATATATAACTAAGAGAAAAGTATAAGTTTTTCTGTGTTTTAACTTTATATATTATTGATTCAGTATTTTTTAACATGTAATTCATTCACCAACATAATTTATATAATATGTTTCTTATATTCAAAGAAACAGCGGATTACAAGATGTTATTTACAATGGAAAACTGTATAGATATCTATATAAATCCACATAAAAATTGTATAAACAAAGGTAGCCAAGTTAATACTAGAACACCTGTGCATAAGGACACATAACTTAATTTGTATTTAATTATTATATTATTTTAGTATTATCCACAGACTTTAGTGTGCAAAAAATGGTTTTTGCGCACGAGTACGTAACAACCTATTCCGCAAGACTTGCAAGTACGAAAAACGTTGTAACAGTGCATTCTATATGTTACTCAATGTTTGTTCAGGAGTGATCTACCAAAAAAGTCAGCGAATCAACAACATTTTATTCGAATTTGAAAAAGTAAGTTACTTATTCATTTGGATATTTTTCATACGTAAGTCTAAGAAAACGTAACGAATAAACTATCCCACTTTCTATCTTTCTACCTGATTCATATCAACCAACCCTCTTGAATTACTGACAACGATTTTTATTTAATTATCTGTTATATTTTAAATTAGCGGAATTAAAATTATATATATATAACTATCTGATGTCGAGCTTACTGTTACAATATTGATTTCTGATAGATCAATATTAATTGGTGGTGTACGCTACTATGGCGATTTAGGTTGAATTTTAAAAGTTGAACTAGAAAGTCCTTACTCTTTTCATTGTTTTCTAGATTTTTTTTAATTTTAGTCATAATATTATAATAACATTCGGTGACTTAGATCGTGCTGTCGTAAGATTACGAGAGAAGGCATCGTCAGTCTACTGATCTCTTCAACCTTTTCCAGCGCTAGTTAAAAACAGTGGGGATGAACCTTCATCAAACTACGTGGTAATAAAATATTTTAGATTAAATATTGAAAGTCGTCTTTAAACTGTAGATATTTGTTTTAAGAGCTATACAGCATTGCACGCGCAATGTCCAACACAAAAACAAGCAGATTAGTTGCTTTTACAAAAAGGTGTTTACGAAATTAACACTGAGTGAGAAAAAATCTGTAAATTTGGATGATAAATCCGAAAATTGCCAATTTATTATAAGAACTTTTTTAATAACAATATCAAAATAAAATACCGAACCTGAGAACCTTGGCTTGACTTTTCCACTTTTGATTCCCAAACCGATCACTCCAAGCAGGATACCATCAAAATCACCAGCTTGAAACGAACGCCTCATACTACTTGGTAAGGGCGTAATTATTAAATTCACAAACAAGAGATATATTTGCACACTATTTTTTTATTATGAAATGCCTTATTGTCCATGTGGAAATTAGCAACAATAGTAATCGTTACTTCGATCTCTTCACAAAACATTAACTCTTTACTGATAAACTTTACTGACGTATACAGCACCGCAATATCCACAAGAGTACAGTTGAGAATTCTCCAACCAACTTACTAGGAATCAAGTAGACTATCTTCCGGGTAGTACGAAGTTTCTCAGTTTACTGCTCAATGTTATGACCAACTGAAACTTAAGAGGTGCCCCCCGTGAGCTACAACCTGCTATCGTTGGTTCACTGATGGTTTGGATGGTCGCAACTTTTATGACTGTAACCTCTCGCAAAAAGGAGTATAAAATTAATAAAAAATCTTTCATTAAAAAATGAATGCGTTATTGTGAGAAATTTCTCCACACGATCACGTTAAACGCAACCACCTGAAAACAGTGTGTCTGGTTGTCCAGCCAATTTGCTCAAACATAGATACGACGAATATAACTGCCTAAACTTAAGACGATTCGCTCACACGCGAACGTTACTGCAATAAGCGTATACCCTTTGTGTAACGCGTATGATAACGAGTATATCGAAGTTACCCGAATGAAACAATAAGAAAAGAACGAAATAAAAATCCAAAACCTATTATTATTTGTCTTCAATTCTTAATATTTCTCATTTTGCATTTTATCTGCTACTGCTGCGTTAGTTTCGTTGGTTGCAATAATACAAAATCTATCTGAGTGCATATCAAATAAAAGTATTTGATTCTCATTTCTGTGGTAATGTTGCCAATAAACTCAAAATTTATACGAACTTATGATATCACACTAGTAATTATAAATTTCGGAGTATTTATACCGCTATTCAAAATCTGAATAGATACAAATAGAAATCACCGTACCAGTTAAAAATTCCAAATAATCAACATGTTATTACCTGATTAGAAACAACTTTTACATTCAAAATTTCTTCTTAGCAATCTGTATCCCTAAATAGACACTCGATTTTTAAGGTCCTCTACAACAACACAAGAATCTTGGACCCTGTATTGTAAAGCTTATAAACCTTCAAAGTCCCGATAATTTATCAGCTAAGCTATTAAAGTGCAATGTGATATCGATGTCATTAATGCTTTAACTGCCAATACAGAACACCTAGGCCAAATATAATGTCCCGAACAACTAGAAGGAGGAAATCATGATCACGTTTATTAAAAAAATCGATTTCAAAAAGTGTAAAAACTGGATTTAACTTTGTAACATTTATTTAAATTTTTTCCAAACAATCTACCTCTGAGAATTGTATTATCTTTCTTATTGTTTAATACCAAGTAATAATAAAATGTAACCGATAATATTAATCGTTCAGATTTTAGAGAAGAAGATTCCTTATCAAATATGTCGTTAAAAAGTTTGTAATAAATAAACAAAATATTTCTTTATTAATTATCGTTAAAAGCAAATCAACTGATAATAAGTTAATTGAAAGTGGTATAAAATCTAAATTTAGTGCATGAACTTATCAGTGAAAATCAGTACTTCATACAATTATTGATGATTGATTAACTCAATTGCGTAAAAAAGATTTCATCTTTCTGAAAAATGACAAACTTTACTTATTAAAAATGATTTTTTTATTGAATTTCAGAATAGAAAAAGAGACAATGATGCATCAATAATTTTATTTCAGATTATCTTGTCATTTACAATACAAAAATGTATAACAAAAATAAAAAAACACTAAAAATTAATTAAAATTTGATTCTTAATAGTTCACAATATTTATGATATTTACAAAATATTTTACTTAGGTAAAATAATATATAACAACAAATCTTACATATTTATATTTATACAATATATTTATATATTAATATTTATACAATAGAAAAATTTGAAATTAAAAA
>JABFQD010001890.1:0-16766 GCA_022817045.1 Psix sp. ZL-2020 | reverse complement strand
ATATAGTTTTTAAAATTTTATTTTGTTTTTTGTTTCTAGCACCTTTTCTTGGCTGAAGTCTTAATGATGCATTTATAAATGAGGCGCATTAAAGTTTTATCTCATACCGATAGACGTTTTAATTTGAAAATTATTACTCTTGGAATTAAAACTTGTGTCATTTTTAATTTGATGAATTGTAGCATTGCTCTAAGTTAAAGTGGTAAAAAGCGTGACATTAAATGTAATGTCTGTATGTTTTTTTTATTTTATTTTTTGATGAAACGCTTTTCTTGGTCGCATAAATTGGCGCAGCACATCGTTAACACTTGGGTTGTATGTTCCAGCTTTTCAATTTATCCTCAACCAGTCTAGCAATTCTCTTTATACTCATATGTACGTGTGAATTCGCACAAAATAAGTTTAAAGTTAAATAGACAATATAATCAAAAATCATTCTAATAATCAAACTGAAATCTTTAATCATTTATTACAAATTTGAAATTCTGTAAATGAAATGTAAAATGAATATTAATTGTTTCAATATAAAACATCCAAAAATACTGTATAATCTCGATACTTGTGTTTCAACAAAATGCAAAATCAGAGATACGTATTATGATCAGAATTGATTTAAATTCATTATTGAGAAAGAAGCAACAAAAGTATTGTGGCTTAAAATGTTCAGATACAAATAATAAAGATTTGAGTTTGATACAACTTTATGTCTGTTTTGAATTTAGAAATGAGAAAAAAATGAAAAACTTCGTGGTTTGAAAAGTTTAATAAATACTGTCAGTGGAAAAAGAAAGTATAAGCGATTTTCGAACACCAACCAATCAATCGCAAGAGAGACTTCAGAAATCACTGATAGATTTCGAGGAAAGAATCACAATTCACTAGTTAAGTTCTTTTGACGATCCGAGTGTTAACAGTTGCGATGATTTTGATAAAATGTTCGCTGTCGGCATTAATCATTTCATAAAGACGGCTCCTAGAAGAAATTCACTTTACATACATATATTGCATGAATCATGCCACAAAGTGAAAAATGAATTGCAAAAATGTCTTGAATCATGAATTCAAATTTAGTTATAATAATGTTGCCGACTTGATGTGAAAAATTTTTTATATAAAATTTGTGAAAAAAAAGAGAAAAGAGAAAGATGAAAAGAGAGAAAAAGAAAAACAAGCATGCCAGACTCGATATACATTCAAATCCCTTAAACCACTCTGTGACTCGAATTTCTGTAACCCCAGTTTTGTACTATCACGTTTCCAAACAAAACGCGGAAGAATTCTAAGTGAAAGTCGCGGGGAACTGCGGGAATCGTGGGACAAATTGGATTAACGAGATGTCTCGGGTTGTAGAGTTCAAAGATTCAACATTTATGAAGTAAGAATATTTAATAGCGGATAACAGGTGACTAGGTAATCGAAGGCAGTAAATGCATACAGAAATCCGCATTCTGATAAATAGAGCATGGCTCTTGCATAAAATATAAATGTAATTGAAAAATCAATTTCATAACATTTGCAATATTTTGAAAATCAATGTGGTCTGAGTTTCTCCGTTTGTATGTGCACGAAAAATTGACCAGCTTATTTACATTTGAAAAATCATAATAATTCTAATTTCATTCCTTCAAATAACTAAATCAAATATCCGCCTATTCAATAGATCCTATTGATATTTATGGCTGTGTGTATATTTGCAAACACATATAAAATATATGTAGACACATAATACATATTTTTACGTACGAGAATTCAAGTGATAAAAAACCCAAACAATTTTATTTTCAAACAAAACTGTGAAAAGTTGTTTAGTCGACAAAATGTAAAGCGTTAAACTAGTCATGATAGGTGAGTAGCTCGTCCTGTTGGATATAAAAAATGTTTAAATGCGAGGTGACGTAATTTGAGCACATCGTCTAGTCCTATTGGGGCGACCGCGCTTTATGCGGCGATTATTAAATTTTAGCGGGTGCAAAAGTTTTATGGCACACGCGTGGCGGACGAAAGCAAAATAACTGTTTTTAAACTGAATTAAAATGCTGTACAAATTGAGTTGAATGGTATTACAATGGAAAGTTGTGTACTATTAGGAGAGAATCACAGAACGTATCTTCCTCAAATGCCAACCGACAGAATCAGTTGCTGAAGATTTTCTACAAATAATTTGGCTGATGAAAAAGTGTAATCAAATTGTTTAACCAAATGCTTAGGATGTGAGAAAAGTTTTGCCCAGGTATAATTTGCATAGCAATAATGTCTTCACTTATACGATTTCAAAACACGTCTCGTATATTACACTTCGTGTGTACACCTGAAACGTCTGATTACTGGAATTGTTCCAAATTGCTCTTGTCAAGTGGTTCCACGTGATTGCTTCAACGTGTCAATTTGTGGTACAGAATGTTCAAGACGTTATAATGACCGTTCTACTAGTTTCTATATAGGATTGAAAGCGACAGTCCTTTTGCTCAAATCCAGTCTGTTTATTTATTCGCTTCAATCGCTACGCCCACTCACCGAGTCAGGAATAGATTTATGCCATTCTTCAGTAAATACCGAAACTCAGGATAAAAAAATTACCATGTAAATTGAAAAATCATAAATAACTTATAGAAAATAGTCGATTTTAATTAAAGGAGAAAGAAAAATAGTGCACCGCGAATAAACCAATATAAATAACGAAATTTTAATTTTCATCGAGGAGAAATAATGCTTTAAATGGAAAATAGTATACATAACTGGTTGAACGTACATATTTTAATCATTTTTTTTTTATTAATTTACCAGGGCTACTACTTTTTTTTTAATTGTATCACTTTCTGTTATTCTGGATTATCCAGAACAATTTTATTGATTAAAACTGTACTGCGAATATGTATGAAAGAGTAGGCAAAAACTCGTGCTGTGCTTAATCAACTATTCAAATTTAGTTGCTACAATAAGTTTAGCGCTTGTTTAAATACATTAATGTCAATGAAAATTGAATAATGTTAGCATGGCAATGATATTATGCAAGCATATTTGTGTTACACCGCCTGAAGAGGGATTTCACAATATTTCAAAGGTTTCCTTTTATTTCACGAGCAACCAATCTTTCCATCCACACTCACATAACTAAAAAAAACTATTCCACTTTCGTTACAATTATTGATAAAACCCATAAAGCATAATATATTAATCTTTTATTTTTCTCCCGAAATTATTTTTTCCACGCAAACAAATTATCTTTCAAAATGAAAAATAACGTCATTTTAAATATATTTACACAAATTATAGCACGACTTCTGATATAGAATTCTCTTAATAAAGTATTCTTATTCTGAATGCTAAACGTGGTGATTAAGAATACATAAGTCGGATTCGTACCAAAGTGATTAAATTTTATAATAAATATGAATTTGATGAAATTTCAGAAGATCTCGTAACGACGATGCACCCCGACATTGAGTTTGTATACGATCAGTTAGAGCCGATGCCACAGTCCGAAGAGTTGGAGGAATCTAATTGGTCAACAACAGAGGAAACCATCGGCGAAGACTGCAACGAATTGTTAGAACTTGCTGCTCAAGGAGGCATTAAATTCGTCCGCGCGACAGACGATGGCCGTTATGAGGTGATAACTGATGGCGAGGCACGTGAGTTAATGGCACAACAGAATTCACACGACATCAGGATACTTGAAGGCGAGGAGGCTGATGCAATTAGCGAGTTGCACAGACTTCAGGAGTCCGATGGCGAGCAGCTGCAAAAGCAAAGCAGAGAGTCGCAGCAAGATTTTAATAGTCAGCTCGTTGTTATGAATTCAAGCGACACTCAGGACACCACGTTGTCGTCGTTTAGTGGCTTCGACTATTTCCAACAAGATAAGGACGAGCGCGTGTTTGATCACAAAACTATGGATGATCATTTTATGGAAAATATTGCTTTCTTGTCGCAGCAGTCCAAGATGGATGACTTTATCATCTGTCCAAAGTCGTTTGGAATTGATGGTGTGCTTACGACTGAGGATAACCATGACGGTAAGATCGACGCTCTAATACTTTGCACATTATCAGCGAATTTTCCATCGTCATGGGATCAATATGTACTTAGAGTCATTAGAAGCCAAAATGCCACTTCCTTATAGATAGCTATCATGAGTGAGAATTGGTTGAAATGTGAACTTGTAAAATATTTCTGTAATTGCTTTGTTCTGACATTTCGTGTAATGTTTTAAAAATAGAATATGCTTGTAAGCATGGCAAACTTGATATACATTCAAATATATTTGGTGTGATTATGCAAAATATTTGGTGGGTAATTAATACATATCATGATATAAGTAACGAAAGTTATATACATTTTTAATTTTTGTTTAATTTATTCTTAAATAAAGGACATAGTTTCATATGTATTTAAATATGATTATTTTATTTACAACTATTAATTTATATTGTAAATAATTTCTTTATTGGATTCCTATGAGACATAGATATAATGTATTCAGGGTAGTTTTAAAATATTGAACCAGCTTTACCAGCTTTGTTTTGTTGAATAATGTAACGACTTTTAAGGAAATTAATATCTAAATTAATATAAATTTATGAATCTATTTATGTATTTAAGTAATTGACATTCAATTTTAGATTTGACTAAGTAAATTAAATCTCGATATAAATGATATAAAAGTATAAATAAATGTATTGATCCATTATATACTAAAAAATTGCTTACTTAAAAAAAGTTT
The DNA here is from genome assembly GCA_022817045.1 of Psix sp. ZL-2020. NCBI lineage: Eukaryota > Metazoa > Arthropoda > Insecta > Hymenoptera > Scelionidae > Psix > Psix sp. ZL-2020. The sequence continues at coordinate 12,043 of JABFQD010001890.1, read as the reverse complement.
TTTTTGTTTAATTAACAACTAAAAACAATCGTAAAAAGCTTAATTAAACATACATTCTAGCAGTATTCAAACTTTATAAGCTGTAATTACATTTAAAAAATGTTTGTCATAATTACAATCTTGTTAGAAGCTGATGTTATCGTTGCTGTGTATATGCTAGTGTTATATGCTGTCGGCTTACTATATAGTCGGTTGTATTCCTTACGGTGCAGATTAAAGTAAATGTGAAGATACGATATATGCGCTCATTTCTTGTTGCTCACAAGTGCACAAAAGGACTGCTATTTCAATTATTATGTAAATGTTAATATCCCTAGTAGCGAATGTATAACTTTTGTACCAAATAAATATTAAAATGGTTTTTTTTTTAATTAATACATTTAAACAAAAATAACTACAAACAAATGGAAAATTTAAACCGATCAGGTAGATGCAAAATCTTGTTCGAATGAAAATCAAATTTTCATTAGACACTTTTATTCATGATGATATTCATAAATTGGTATGATGCAGACGAATCAAATTTTCGACGCGCGTACGTCTCTTTTTCGAGCACGCATAACACGTGAAAATATTCAAACATGGTAGCGTGACCGTTTAACAATGGTCGCTGAAAGATAATTAACACCATTAAATTCATAAATTCAACTAAAGTAACGAAGAAATTGTAAACAGAATCACATGCACGTGAGCGGCATGTAATTCATGATTGAGGAGGCCTGCTTTTATAGTTACACGAGTAATTTCATGCAAATATCATAAAAAATCCTGCGACTTGTTTAAATAATTCATTGTTTTTGCTTGCAAACCAATTTTTAGATAACGTCAAATAGCTTTTTAGCGTCTGCGTCTTCGGTTGAGCAAAGCCTTCTTTATAAGCATTTAATTTCATTCTTTTCATTAATCAAAGCAAACTTGCGAAGCAGACAAAGAGAGTGCTGATCAAAATATAACCCGAAAATTTGCGCGGACTACAAATTTGAAATTACACTCTGCCATGTTTCAATGAGGCACCGCAAGATGCTTTAATGTTAGTTCCTCCTGTTAATTCCAACAACTCATGCGTGTTATTCAGAGGAAATTATATGTAATATTAGTAAGAACTTTATGTATTCGGCAAAGTATGTACAGTGGCATAGTGCGTTTTGCGAAGTCTAATCACAAGTCTGCAAGTAGCTTTTATTCTGCTTCATAATTTCAGTTGCAACATTACTTTTATCGCGAATTCCATTTATTTGATTCGTCTCCCAATTAAGCGTATAGATGTTATATTGGACTGCCATTAGCGCCATTTATTTTTCACCTAATATTTAAAGTTACTCGAATTCCATTCATTCGTGGCTAACGGCAAAATTACGTGAATGAAACTTGTAAGCAAATCGATGAATGATTGATGATTTTTGACGACCATTAGTATGCAAACTCCTAACGTCACACTTAGGAATGTATACCTCGCTGCTTACTAATGGTATTCAAAGCATGGTACGAGAAGTAAATTAATAAGTGATTAAACTTGAGATTTATGTTATAATGTGAGAGTAGTTGATAGTGTAACTAATTAATTTTGAATTATTTATCCAATTTGTCATGCCAAAAATTCTTGTTTAATATACGCCTCTTCATAGAATGCTAGTTATGCTAACTATTTTCGAAAACACAAAGTGTCAGAACTTAGCAACTACATATAATATATAGTCATTCGAAGTACCCCTGAAGAAGAAGATTCAACGGTGAAATTGAATTGCTTGTTCAATAACAAATATTGCTTAATGCTGTTTCAGTGATTGTCGGCAGAAGTCAAGACGCCGCGTGTTTATTTTCGCCACGTGACGAATTTCCGTCGAGTCTATCGAATCTGCAGCCGTCGATCTCGGCGTTGTTGGACGAGAATGAGCAACAAAAAACGATGCCGGAGCTCGAAAAGGCAGAACTGTACATCTACTCGAAGGATGTGCCTGACTTAAACGAAAGTCCGGATGTCTGGCAGGGCGAAAGCGAAGAGTCGGGCGAAAAAGAGGTTGTCGAAAACTTAGATCTGAATTACAGCGTGAGCTCCAAAACAGGCGCGTCAGAGATCGCTAGCTTTATTCCAACGGAAACCGCAATCAACGACGCGCCTGAGCTGTGCAAAATTGCTTTCGGGGACACGCCAGTGAATCGGACTATGTCTGATTACGACATGTTTGGGCCCAAAAATCTGATTCTTAACGATTTCATGATATCATCTTGTCCGGAAATCAAATTTCTTGAAGACCTCCCACGTTTTTCCAAGGATAGCAGTATAAATTATTCTGTGCTTTCTTCGGACTTTGATGAAATGGAAGATATATTAATGAATGCTAGTCTTGAAAGAGACAAGATGGACAGAGAAGACGACTCGGGATTTGCCGAAGAATTATCTTTGTCTAAAATATTAGAAACAGAAAAATCTTTGTGTTGATTGTACCAAATTTCGGAAGTTTTTTCCGTTGAATGGATTTGATAGCATGGGCCGATAAAAGAGTTGATTACTTGGAAAATGAATTTTTTGTTGGTACATATGTGTATATATATATATCGTATGCTACCAAAAAAGAAAAATTATGATACTCTACATATTATGGTTTGTGTCACTTAGCATTAATGGAATGTTGCATTTTTGTATCATCTATTTTCTCGTAAATCAAAAGTCGCGTATTTAAACGAAAATTGACCTGTTTATTTATACATAAGGTAATGTTGTTAAAATATAAAACAAATCTTTATTAAAAGTTCTTATATAAAAGTTATTTATTATATACTATTTCTGAATAAATATCGTTTATTCACACGGTGTTTACATTGACGTTATTAATGTTTTTTAATGAAATGTAATTGAAATTTGTTTGGAAGTCATAAAGATTTTGCTTATATCTTTGTTCAACTTGATAGGTTTATCGTAGAAACATTCTATCAGGTTTTCTACAAAATCAGGAATATAAGGAAGCTTCTATTCCTGTTTCACCGCGGTATTACTGAAAGGAACAATTTCATCTAAAACATGTTTAACTCTGGAAATACTTCGCTTTCTAGTTCAACGAGATAGGCAGAGAAAAAATTTAACAGATTTTCTTCGTAATCAAAAAACAAAGGATTCATCAGTTTTTTCCCTTAGCTTTTTTTATAAAAGTGCGGTTATGGAATTATTAAAATATATTGTACTAATGCTGAAATGAATTATTTATACTAATAACTTAATATTATTTCAATAAACATTTTATTATTAAGTTTATTTTATTTATAAATAAATATATTATTTATTTTTTTAAAAATATGATTTTTATATCTTTTTTCAATATTCAAATTACAAATATAATTATAATATAATCTTACTATGAATATTATGTAACAAAAAAAGCTGTAGATGAATGTTAAACATTTTTTCGACCTATTTTTGTTTGATCTTGATCGCTTTTTTTATTACAAATATAGTAGTTTTTCAGTTGTTGAAAAGTAGCTTCAATCGTCTTTATTACAATGCTCGTAATAGTTGTCTTCTTTCGACTATTTCCTATATTGTGATATGGGATTGATGAAATTTAAAAAGTCGTAAACCATAAAAAAATGTCTATTGGTACATAAAACATCAACTCAATGTACTGTTCAGTTTGAATTGGATATATATTTATTGTAAATTTCCAGTAAAATGAGATTTTTTAATAAAAAAGCATGTTTCCAGTAAACAAAATGATTACTTTTAACAAATAAAAGCAAAAAAAATTGAGGCCACGATTCATTTTAATTCAGCAATGCAATGTATTTTCAATCTTCTTTTGTGTTGTGATAAAGGAATTATGCTTAAACGTACATTACAAGATAGATATAGGTTACTACGCCACAAAATTGGAGAATACTGAAATTTCATTAGAATCGGAAAGGAACATTGTAGCTTCCACGATGATGATCTCATCTTATTATCTCATTATCTACATACATTGTTTAATATTATCGAGAACAACATGAGTTAATGAGTCAAAATTTTTTCAAATTAATAGTTTATCCAAAAAGCATTATTATTAATGATTATTATTTCAATTTTCGTTGGCCATGAAAATCCTCTGATTGTTTTAAATAAATTTAAATTTTCTGTAACTAAATAAAAAACTGATACAATTATCAACCTACACAAAGTTTCTAAAAGAACGAAAATTCGTTAGTTTTGTAATTTGTATTGTATTAGTTAGAAATTTTTAGCTTTATTGAATATTTTATTATACTAAATAGGTGACAGGGAAACAGGATAGAGTATAGCGATGACGAAAAATAATCGATTGATTAAAGCTTTGCAAGATTGGCAGCTCGCCACGCACCCTGAAAAACAAGGCGATTTTACTGCTAAATAGATTCCGTATCGATTTCTTCTCCGTTTCCCTTTGCTATTTTTTCCAAAATTAACATCTAAATTGTTTTGGCAAAGTGTATACAAACCGTCTGAAAATCAGAATCTGGAATTCTACGATTTTGCTTTGACTCTATGTAATCAATTCTTTACTTTCATGCAGAATTTTATTTATGTATACTTTTATGAAAAAATTTATATTTGCTTGTTGTTGTGATTTTGAATCGAAAATATTGTTTTAATTGAATTGTTGAATATGATGGTAATTTTCAATTATGTACTATTTTTTCACATTTATTCAAGTATTATAATAAAACGATCATATTACGTCTGAATAATTGATTTAAGATAATGAAAATATATTTAGAAAGTTAATTCAATTTTTTAAAATACTACGCGTATGAGTAAAAGTTATTGTACATAAATAATTATCTTTGTAATTAACGAGAATCGAGGTGGAAGGTAAGATGCTTTGAAGTATCTCTCTTGAGCATTGTGGTTTATTTAACGTATTTGTATTCAAAATACTAATTATGTTAAAACTCCTTTCATTTTTTATAAATTAAATTCTTCATATTATAAAATTATAACTTACTTTCAAGAAGTAATAACAAGGCTGAAATTATGTTATAAGGAAAACACATGATGATATTTTAAATGAAATTGATATTTCATAAAAACGCTAAAATCATTTTCATATATATATATATATTTTCCAAGCTCAAATAGCAAGCTATTAGAAGCGTCCAATGCTATTCATTTATTTCATAATTGAGCAATTTCGTTATTAGAATTAAATTCAATACCGCGCTTGTATGAATCTATTTTAGATTATTTTATAAACAATGAACTTTCTTAAAAACATACTAATGCTTCGTTTGATTCCAGGGAAAATGTGACTTTCCATAAAATGACTGAAAACGTAATACAATCATTGATCTGGAAGAGCTCATGAAATCTGTCAAATGCACCAAACGCGGAGGCAAAAATTGGAAAATATTTGTTGTCGCATAGCGCTATATACACGCATGTGATAACGAGTATACAATTCGTTGTCGGTGTTCGGACTCATTTATATACTTGGTTAACCATAATTTACTTAACGAGCTCATTCAAAGACATTAGCGACGCAGATAATCAGTTTCATGTCGCCTCTTTGCCACTTAATTCAAGTATTACTAATTAACCATAAGTTCGCATATTTATGGAACAGAAGGAGCGCGTACATTTGCATAGATTAAGTGAAAACTTGGCGAGAACAGTTTGGCGCTGTACAACGAATCGAAGACGATTTTATACAATGCATGTTGCGCATAACAGTAAACCGCACTGTTACTGCGCCCGAGGGATTTTGGATTCGAAGGTGGCCCTTTTCATGAGCACGGAAAGGTGGTTTTAGCCAACGGAAGCTATGCCACGCGGACCGAGTAATGTGGTAACGCATAACGTCCATCTTGCTCATAGAGCCGTCATTAATAATTGTTTCATCATGTATGAAACAAGAGACCCAGTGAACCAAGCGATAATTTCATCAACGCGAGATTTTATGAAAATCATCGAAGAACTTGCTCCAATTCGCCGATTTCGAATAATCATTTACATTCCACCATTTCGTTTCAAGTGGTTCATAAAAAATTGGCCTCATCATTATCGTTATTTCAATATGCAGTTACGCGCTCAATTATCCCATTTGATATAATAAATAATTTATATTGATACCCTGAATGCTGAATCATTTGTAAACGGCCTCTGATTTGTCGTTCCGTTTACGCTTGATGAGTTCGGCCATTGTAAAATTATACCTCATTTCATTAAAATTCAACTAACCATTGTGAACAAAAAGGGAGAATTTCGAAAATGTAGACCATCGTCATAATGTCACTCCTTTGTGATAATTGAATGATTTTTTTCATATTCCCACATTCGAATTCAAAATTGTCGAGTGCTTGTAACACCCTTATTCTTGTCAATTTTTATTATCACGTCTGATTCGCAACCATTCTTGAATTTTTTACTTTAAGCGAGGAGAAGAAACGTATTAGAGTCAAAGGTGCCGTTAGCCGTGCACGTACAAAGATCGAATTTGCGAAATAGTTGTGTACGAGAGTTGAATTTCTGACGAGATAATTTGAGGATTCAAGAGGGAAAAATGATGGCAAGATGAACGCAGCTAGGATAGAGCCGTCGGGCCCGAACAAAACGTACGACACGAATTTCCAAAAGGTATCGAGAAGAAAAGACTCGTTAGTTCCTATCTGGCTAGCGGTGCAAATCTCGATGTAATTCTCAGCCGAATCTCCAAGCTGCGAACAACTTTGGCAGTTGTAGTGTACATGCGGCTACGTGCAGGACAATCAAAGAGCATTTCCCGGGGATGATGGTGCGCTGTGTCAATGATTTTACTTTCTACTTGTATGAACTATCCAAACTTACAACTATTTCAGCATAATCTTAGATTTAAAATTTTGCAACTGTTCAATATATTCAATTACACCTGACATCTAATTTTCATTCGGTATTATTCAATTTCCTTTCTGTATATTTAGGTAATGAATACGACTCATGTACAAACATTTTTTATATAATTTCGAAGTTTCTTTTTTAAGCATGTAAATAAATACATAATTCAATTATTTAATATTAAAGAGCACGAAAAGTATTTTAGGTTTTTTAAAAAAATATTTTTAAATATAAATTCATAATTATAAAATTATACTTCATTTTTCAATTAAAAATGTTTCAGGAAAATTATCGATGTATATTTACAGAGCACTTTATACTTGGAATTATTCTTATTCGTATTTCAAATTTATCGTACCATAGCCAATATATTAATAACTTATTCGCATAAATAAAAAATGCATAAAATTGTTTCTTTGATTGTATTGTAAAAATATATATTATTTATTATAAAATACCTATTATTTAAATGCAGATATTATTGAAGAAAATATTTAACTTTGGAAACAGTAATTAGTTCGTGCCTTCATTATTACGGTAATTAAATTCTTTACCAAAGCTTCTAATATTCGGTAAAGTAATGTAGAAAGACTTGACATTACAAAATGTAGTACTGAATTGTAATATTCCGAGTTATTTTCCTCAATGTCGAAGACATTATTGAAAATTCTTGCGAGTAAACAGAGAATTTGTAAGCGAAAATTTAAATGAGTTGAACGAAGTGAAGTATAAATAAAAAATTATTTATAGGTAATAAATGATTTTTTCAGATATAATTACGATCTTAACAAAAATAAACAGATCAATACTTATCAATTTGCCTACTCTAATTACATTTTAATATTAAATGCATTTTTTTATTTAATATTGAAACTCTTATTTATTATTATGTTTCATCTTTCTTCGAGTTTTTTATATTAAAAAATTATTAAATCATTGTAATATCTTTCTAAAAAATTCTTTCCCTGGAAAGATTATTGTAATTAGATTAAATATAATATTTAGCAAATATCTAGAAAGACAAAGTATTTATTTATATGACATATTTTGTTTGGACATAACAATTTTAAAATAAAATGATTTATTTCACAACTTTTTGTAAAAATTAGTAATCTTGTATGCATTACACCCATAAACTGAATGTGGAATATGAATGCTGAATATTTTCAGACAATTCACATTATTAGTCTATTTCAAAACTGATTTCATTTTTGTTCCAATTCTTAAAGCTTTAAGAATTGGAATCAAATTTATAACCACTTTGTATCTAAAATGAAAAATGTAAAAAATTATATTACAACGTATAAAAATGTGAATAGTTTAGTCAATTTTCCATTGATTTTCGATTATGTAAATGCATTATCATTATCATTTGAACTCGATTTTCAGTTTTATTTGATGAAGTTTCTATATTTTCCAGGCAACATTTGACGACTTCGTTTGGGCAGAACTATGTCACAGAAGTGGACAAAAAACTGAGAAGAAAGTATGTGGATCTATGATCCTATAGGACGTGGCTCTGTCAACTGGGCGATAATGTTCTCTCAATCCGATAAACTTGTCCGGAAAGTTTCTTGGCTCGAAAACTATATATGGCATATGTAACAGAACTTCATATGTATCTTATTGGAACCACGTGGTTAAAATAACTTAAAGCTCCACAGAATTCAACAAACCATTATTTCCACGTAATATTGACTCAGTACAAAATGTAGTGTGTGTAACCTTATCGCTGTTAATTTGTCACAAATTATCATGAACAGCGTGAAATTGAATACACTCATAATACACATGAGATTTTAATATCAGATTAACCGCACAGTTCTTAGATCTAAAAAATAATTAAAAGTGTCGCGGTGAAGCAAGCAGCGCGTTCGCAATATAATCAGCAGTGTGGGCATAATTCATCGCAGACGCAAGAAATACTTGAATGGAACATACAGAAATCTTAAGCACGCCAAGGAAGGGCAGCAAAGTAGCCTGCAGATGGCACATTTAATAAATGAAATTAAATTCGCCTAAGCGGCGCCACCCTTCACGAATTGGATGCGAGAAGACGTTACCAAGAAGACTTTGCATGCCATATAGTGGATATTATCACCTCAGTTTCAGCTTGCGATGTTGCAGCAGCTGCGATTTCATTGAAAATTTACACATCACTGATAATGCAAGTACCATTCTTGTTCGATACCATCCTGCTCGGGGAGATTATTTTATTCGGCGCTATTGTATTGCATTAGTTATTACCCGATGGTCGAATCGTCATTGCACTTCTTTCACACAACTTTGCGAATCGAGCAATCAGCGCAATAAATTAATTACCTGATTAGTCGGCGGTAGAATAATTCGTAGAGATAAATTTGATCGAATTTATAAGCAAGCTTAACAAGTGAAGGATATTAAAATGGATAAGGTGAAAAATTGAAAGAAGCGTCAAGTCACAAAGACGCTGAGACCTAACAACTTTTTGCAAATGTTTGAGGATGAATTCGCATTGATTTGAAGGGTGAATTGAAACCAGAAGCGGTGAAAAGGATGAAACGAAAACTTTTTCTTAAAGCTGTTGATAGTCTTTTTTATAATTATATATAGTCTGTATGCATTCTAAAGTTTCACAGTTGTCAGAAGTCGTCTTTTCACGAAGTTTATTGACTAAATGGAAACCTTACTTCGCCAGGTTGGCTGATTTAATTTATACTTTTTCCGTCTTGGACAATTTTCAATGCGTCTAATAATAATTATGCGCAATTTAGTCATACAAAAGGTCCGAGACATGGTGCATGAGTTAATTTTTTTCGTGGCAATAAAATTGAACCCAGCGAATATTTTGTTTCATATTTGTTGATAAAAATATTTTATCATTATCAGAAAGCAGCTTTTCAATAAATTGCGTGGAATCGTCGATAAAAATGATTAACTTTTTAATCACTGCACTATCGACGAACTTCCACTTTTGACTACTTGAATCAGCAGAAAGCATTATTTAGTTCATTTTCATTCACTGTTCAATACAGTGGACAAATGCAGTACACTTAAATTAGTGATTGGTCATTTCTTTATGAGCAACGAAGAGAAAGTAGACACTTATTTAGATTATTTATCATTTAGGGTGTGTCGTTATATTTTACTAGCCTTATCCACTTTAACGTTTTAATAAAACGCCTTAATAAGAAATCTTAGATAAGGGGAGGGGGGAGAATTTGAATAACACAACTGCGAAATTTCGTTCCTTTTTGTAATAATGCAACGAATGATGAAAGTTGTCTTTTTCTCACGGTTCTCGGGCGCATTAAGATGCTGTAATGCATCTCGTAAAGACGATGTTCATGGTGGCATAATATGATGCAAAGTAGGTAAATGGATGAAAAAAGTTTAATCGACGAAGTGCTCCGATTGCACTAGATATTTACTCTCTATCTGTTTCCTTACAATCGGCGAATAAAGTTCCCTTTTTCACCGCGCTACTTCGGAAATAACTAAGATAACGAATCAGAAAGGCGTCCGGCGCGTGAATCGCGCCATCCTCAATGCAGCAAAGTGGTCCTCAGCTACGGATAATTTATTTAAAACCGGCCCACTCTTAGCGACTCAACGTCAATTCTTCAAAATGTAGCTGAATCTGTTTCTCAGAATGAGCGCTATCTAAAACGCTGCATCGCGAAGTGTTCTTTGTATTTGTCGATTCACGCAGCTGAAAAAGAAATCTGAAAAAGAGAAATACCAAAGTCGTTATAGGTGAGTATTTTCGCTCATTCGCTTGGTACTGTTTGCACGCCCGACCATTTTGTTTACTATTTCACCTTTGTCAAGTTAGTTTTCAAAATATATGCATCGAATTTCTTCGACTTTCATTAAATAAATTAAGTTACTTTACTTTAAGCTCATGTTTGATCATCGTATCGTGGAGTTTAATAATCAAATCAGCAAACTAAATTACAAGATATTATAATCTCAGTAATGATGTTCCATCAATAATATAAATGACGAAAGGGTGATTACCATCGAAGTTTTTTAAAAAATTAAGGAAAATGTATGGGCATATTAATATTTATAGTAATATAATATTTTATGATAGATGAAATAAATTTATTTCTGTTTAGTGAATAAGAAAACGGAAAACATTAAAAATGATGAAATCCCTTTCGTTTCTGCCTTGATGAAAAATGTACGATTTTCTTTTATAAATCATTATTAAAATATGTTCTTTTTTGTTATATTTATATTTATTACATGCGATATATATTTAAATAATAAAATTTTTTAAATTAAATTAAAATAAAATTTTAACTACCTTTATAATTTTGGCGAATCATTGTAGTGGATCTTTGATAACAAATTTTGAGCAACTATTTTTTTATTCTAATATTATATATATGTTTCTTAAAATTTATTACTTTATTTACAACTAATTACAATGAAAAAATGAGTTTATTGATAAAATATCTTTCCTGTAACATTAAATTAGTAGACATGACACGTTATATACTACATAATTTAGAGTAATCATATAAAAAATTCTTTAATTGTTTAATAAATTTGCAAACATGGAAAAATTAAGAGACAAGTAATACTTATATAAAATATCTATAGCAATTATCAGCAATGCTTACTGCATACATGAATATCATAACTTTATATATTTTTTATAACAAATTATGCTTATTAATATCTATTTTCTCACATTTTAAAAATGAATAATTAAAAAACTAAGTTTATTAAATTCAGTTAATTATTTATAAAGCTATACAATAAGCTTAATTAAATATAATTCATGAAAAAGTTTAATCCATTAATAACTTTGAAATAAATAGGAAATAATTAATTGAATTGCATGATATGAGTTTTTACATTTCAGCAGTTTTGTTTCTACATAGAGAAAAAAATAATTTGTATAAATTATCATCCTGGTATGTAAAAGGTAATGATATTATAGCACGGTAAAAATGTCCGTACAATAAAAAGTTTTTGTTCATTATAAGAAGTCATTATAAGAAGTTAGGGGATTAACAGTCATTTTGAATGAATTCAATAAAAATTGTTAGTCTGGTTCAATATTGTTATCGTTCACCATGCTAGCATTGTATTTTTTATTTTTTTTCTGTGTATATTTATAATTATCAATTTTGTGAAAAATTATCAATTTTTTTGTTTGAACAATTATTATGAAATTAAATCTATCATTTCATATTATATCGTAAAATCTGAATTTTGCAATAGAATACGATA
>JABFQD010001889.1:0-16767 GCA_022817045.1 Psix sp. ZL-2020 | reverse complement strand
AACAAAATTTAAACGAATGTTTTGTCGGGTTGACTTGTCGGTTTTTAAGATAATATTGATTCATTATAAAATATTAAAATTTGTATTATTTAATATCTTTTATTAAAATACGAATAAACATAACGATTTGGTAAGGGACTTTTTGGATAAAGAAACTCAAATTTGAACTTTTCAGAAATAAAATTACTTATATACAATCATTAATTAAAAATTACTATTATTGTATTTTATAACAATGCATATTAAAGTATAATTTATTCAGTATAAAAATCGATAAATACTAACTCCCAGAATTCTTTCACAGGGTCTGTTAGGTCGGTAATAGAAACATTCACATTGTTCAGTGTGCACATTTTGACCATCGTATGATTTTTTGTCATATGATCAAAACATGTCAATGTTCTTCTGTCATAAGGATTGACGCAATTTTTTGTGTTCCAATAATTATTACAGGAGCCCCATGGTAACTCTGCAAATCAAGTTTTCAATTAATTGAAAACATTCGATTCTTATTAAAATATTTGTACCAAATTAAAATATTGATTGATGAATTTATATGAATTAAGTAATTAATTAAAATACTATTTTTGATAAATCTATTAATCAAAATATTTCTTATTAATCTTATAAAATAGTAATATTTTCAAAATCATACATTTTTTTCACATTCAACTATTAATCTTTTAAAATATATATTTTATTTCATACTGAAATATAAAAATATCATAAGTTGGATTATTGATTACAGGAAACTATAATTTCAATTGAACAATATAATGAACTAAAATATAAAAGACACGTTTTCTTATTACTTGTTATCAAAATAACCATTCGGAAAATTGTATTTTTTACTAATAATTGTAATTTTCAAATTGAATTAATTTTATCTTTTAAATGCAGTATTTCTATATACTTCATTGATGTTTTACATATTATGGAAATTTCAAGCACAATTCAGTTATTTTCTCTGAAAGTTAATTTAATTTTTTTTATTTTCGCGGAGATGCGGAGAATTGACAATTAAAACTAACCACTTTACTAACCACTTCGCATAGACATAAAAAAATAAAATACAGCCCAGGCTAGAATGACTATGTAATACACATTCATCCAGCAGGACATCACGGCAGCAGCGTAACCAATTCCTTTAAATAATGGTGCAATTTTAAAGACTCCCAAACCACCGATAGTTAACATCTGGCCCAATGCTAATTCCATGAAGAACATAGGGATGCCAGCAAGTATAAGAGTTAAAAAATAAGGAATAAGGAAAGCGCCTCCGCCATTTTTGTAACAAAGGTACGGAAACCGCCAAACGTTTCCTAATCCTATAGCGAGACCAATCTGAAAACATAAAAATAGATTAAATGAATGTTATGCTTTTTCAATTTGTTTGAGTTTTCTAACTTCTTCTTTATGTATATTAATAATATTACTATTGTTAAATTAGTATTATTAATTATAAATAAACATCGCTGATTTTTCAAAAATAAAAAATATTACTATCACACATAGAATAGAAATATGCGTAGAAAAACCTTTATCAATAACCTTTTTTTCTAATGAACCGGATTTACTTTTTTATAATAACAATTTTAATCACAAACAATTACATGTTTATTCGTTAAACAAATATATACATATATATTTCCATAATTGTTTTTTAAGTCTTATTGTTTTTAAGTTGTAACAGTTTTAAAAAGTAAAATGTATATCTCAAGCAAGTAACAAGCAAAATACGAGCAATTTACGCAACAACCTCCAGTGCGCCTAAAATTTATTTAAAAAGTTAATTAAAAGTTACTTATGATATCTGGCATAAAAACAAATAACTTAACAAAGCTCATGCTTGTTCTGTGTGTAAAATAAATGTCGCCGCAAGTGAAAATATGCAATAAGCGTCCAGTGCAGCAAACTTGAAAAAATCAACTAAAATGACTAAAAGTGACAAATGCACAGTCGGTAAGTGCTTGAGGTAATCACTACGTGTGCGCGATTCAGTCACCCATTCAAACATATACATGGTGTGCAAATAAATTAGTTAGCATCATAAACATCGAAAATTTACGGAAATTTGAATTTTTGATTGACTGTTATTAAGTATTTACGATTTTAAATATTTTATTCTGTTAATATTATATAATATAATCCAATAAAAATAAATGTTAATTTTGCAAAGAATTAAGTGCAAAAGTAATTTGTCAAAATTATTATAAAAAGTAAAAAAAAATAATTGCGATAAACATCAAAATTATTATTGTACTAATACATTTGAAGATATCTAATTGTGTTAACGTTATAATATAAACACTGATTACACGTTCAATCTTCTTTCATTTCAACAAAAACAAGTAATGAATTCATTCAGTATAAATATTCTATATATATATTTATAAAAAAGGGTTATATTTTCTTCTATTTTAAAACGATTCTTTTCACATTTAATTGTTCTTAACATAACATATTTGTATCGGTTTGGTACACCAAAAATTTAAATTATCAACATACAAACGCATAGTTAAGATAGTAGTACATATGGATTTAATGTCAAACTTTTGTATGATAATTTGACGCATTTGCTTTACTTGTGTTTCAACTTGCACACAATACTTTTACTTATTAGTAATGGTGAAAGAGACTTTTTTCAACATCAACTTCCACGCTTTTCGAGGTTAAAATGATTCGAGAACAGTGATAAAATGAGATTTGTGGGAAAAGAAGGTTCTTTTTTTAGTATTTACTTTTTCAATATACGCGTGGAAAGACAAATTTCTTCCACATATAACAGTGAAAAAAGCTACTTTAATTTACGTATAAAAAATGATACTTAAAGTCTACTGATTTGCCTATATAAATGGTCTTAAATATTTTAATTCAATTTTATACTATTTATTATTATTAAAAAATTTATGAACAAACTACAATAAAATGGTAATTTAATCATTAAGTGTTATATTTTGACGGTTCTTACAAAGAAAATTCAGTTTGAAAAGAATCAATGTTATTTTAAATGTAAAGTTTATAGATGAAATCTTCTTCGTAAGAACCGTCATTCAACAGTTCATTACTTATTGTACAGAATTTTGGTGACCTGAATCCTTATTTTGCGCTAATTTAATGTTCAGTTGGTAATCTGAACATATTGTTGAATATATTTATAAAAAAGTTTTAATCAGTATGTATTTATATATTTGTTATAAGATAAATGCTCTTATAAAACAAATAAACAAATTGCATATTATTTATTTTTGTAATTTTTATATATTGATAGATTTTTGTGTTATCATCAAAAATGTGTTTATTTAGTTATATTATTATCTTAACTCTTATAATTGATTGTGATTACTATTGATTTTTCTTTGCTTAATGACAGCAATGAAGATCTTTCACTATTTCTATATATTCTAGAACATTTATTTTTGTTAATCAAAACATAGTTGCTTCTTTATGTGGGTAGATTATCTCTAAAACTTTTCCTAAACCTTAAAGATATTTTCAACCAATTTTCTATAGCACGACTCTTATTTCATTATTTCTTCGCTTTGCAAAATGTAATACAACGATATTAGCATAGGCCATTTTTTGACCTAGCATGTGTTACTTTGTTACGTGATGTAAGCAAAAACTTAAATGGTTTAAATTAAAATAAATTATATTTCTTTCGATTTTTATTTTCATAATGTATTTAAGTATTTTTTTACGAGCATACAAACAGTCATAAAAGGTTTCAAAATAAGAAATTAGTCTTTGCAATGAGTCTCACAATCAAAGTTGACTCAATTACAAGAGGAAACATTTAATTATTTTCGGATGAAGGTAATGAAATTGCTAATAATAAAAATTATTGACTGAGGTTTCGAAACAGTATAAAATCAATTAAAAATCAAAATTAACATCAACGGCCAACTTAACTGAATTAATTAAATTCAATCAACACAATTTCACAAAATCTATTGTTGCATACCAAATAATTTAAGTAAATCTTTCAATGCACTTTTAATCTTTTAAAGATTGATGAACACAGCTGATTGCAATTTATTAAATATTTTGAAAATTTACATTTCTTAAACACAGAAAAGTAACTTGTAATTTACAATGCAAAAGTATTCATATGTTCACGACTAAAAAAATACGCCTTACGAACGTCAAGACTAATAATCTCAAAAAGTTAAATGGAAACTTGATTAAGAATTCTGAAATATAGATAACAACACAATGTAGAGCAATTAATCCTCAATATATGAGATGTGTAAAGTTAAAAAAAATAATTACATTTTAACTGACAGTATAAGAAAAAGATTACATTTGTTCACAAAATATCAACGAAATCATATAGACGTCTATAATGACGATTTTTAATATTCAAAATTTCCAATTTTTCTACAGATTGTTACGTTTTGACGATAATTTTGATGACTTTCTCACCGATGCTGATATCATGTCAAACTTCTACTACGGCAGAAGTATAGTGCTTGTAAGGTATTCAATGCATTTTATAAATGTGGAAAGGACTATATGATCGTTTCTAGTTGATTCTCAGTGAGTTTTTCGCATGGTTATCATTGCCTTTCGTGTCTTTGACATCTGTACTAGAAAAAAAGCATCTTTCTTTCTCGTGATGGATTTTTTATTTTCCCAAAATTTTATCATAATAGAGGATAGCAAACAATGTTAAAAATATGTTGAATGATAAGGAGATAGAAACACTAAAATATTATATATCAATTTGTAGTACGAGATTATATTTTGTTCTTACCATCTAAAAATTACACCCAAAAAAGTCATGTATCCCAAATCGAAATTTCGGCTATTATTTTCATTGAATATCTATCGAAATTATAACATTTATTTTGAAATAAAGCTCAAAATCTTGAAAACAAAGCATACGAAAATTAACTTTGATTTATGTAAGTGACCTTAAAATTAAAAATATAAATACTAATTCAGTCAAACTTCGGTTATTTACAGGGATTTATATGAATATTTTTGAAAATTAAAATTTAACTGGTTTTAATAGATAAACCTTCTAGATTTACAAGGGTCTTCTGAAAAACTAATTTTTAATTTTACATCAGCGTCGTTTAAATAAGTCATTGTTCTATTCTTGAAATGTTGCCTTAGGTATATACATATACAAATATGTTTGGTATTATAATATAATTATTTTTTGCTTATGAAAATCTTAGATTTATTTAAATAATCTTCTCCACCGATAAGATAACTATGATTTATTATAACGTACAAAACAGTCCCATGTCGGTTTAAGCAATAAATTTGAAATAAACTATAATCAATTTACAATCAAATTTTAATTAAAAATTAGAGCTATTTCTATTTTACTATGATGCATAAATACATAAGATAGACATGCGTCTGTTATAATTAGTCTTTCACGACACAAAACCTGAATTAGTCAAAACTAACCCAGGAATTTGGTTTTGTCTCTGGTAATTCACCAGGTCAATCGGAGATAGTTGTGAAGATTGGTAAATACAGTTCTATCCACGTTGTCACAATTCTTTTATGACACATAGAAGACGTTATATTGCTGGGCAAAAATTTAATCAAAAACTCCCATTCAAGAATTAGAAAGTTGTGATGAATAGAATTGTGTGACGTTGGTTATTTTTCTGTCTGTCAAGTTCGGTAGTTTAACCAATTTTGCCGAAGATCGTGTTGTTGTACGCATATCAAAAAAGGTTAGATTCGCATGTATACATAGATGCCTTATTAAGAGTTATTTCTTTATTTTTATCTTACATACTTGTATTTATATACATCGTTATATAAGTTCACTGTGCAGCCGATTGATTATTTGATGATTTTTTAACCTTAGAACCTTGCAACACACACGGAAGTTTTAATTAGCAAAACTATTTTCAATTGGCTAGAACTTCATAATTTTTTATGAAAAATAAAAATGTTTAATTTTGAATAACAAAATTAATTTTTTAAAACAAAAAATGTTTATTTATAGATTATTTGTAAAAAAAACCTAACTGTCGCCAATTTTCTAAACGATGACTGAAAAAGTACATTAGACTTTTTATTTGCAAACAAAATGTTCAATTATAGTGGAAATTGCAAAAGTTACAATGATTAAACTCGGCCTATTTTTCGACTTCTTATAATCGATAGATCACCTCAACGTGATAGATACCAAATTTTGTGCTGACCAAACGAATTGAGAATTTCAGTTTGAATATCGCGTATATCGTGATAATCTGTTGATATGATGTTAGTGTAGGAAGTAAAAGTATGTAAGATAAGTATATAAGTGAAATATAATTGTAGAATATAATATATAATACAAAACATATACTAATAATAATGATATACATATTATACATATACAATTCAGTTTTACATCAATTCTTATACACAGATAACATAACAAAATACTTAACCACGAAAATTGAAAATATCTTTTATAATAAATGAGGTTTTTTATTGCGTTATTTTAATAACACAATATATTTATACTTTTTCTTTCTTATTGTCTACAGTTTATCACGACTTCGTCTAGACATATGAAAACATGGATAGCGATAAAGTGAAAAGTAAACAATCAAAAGTTTACTCCTTAAAATATAGTATAAGAATAATTTATAATTCAGAAATTCCTGACTCAAATATCTTTGCTTAGTTAAAAAAGCTTTTGAACATTTTTCAAAATTGGTAGTCGATACTTAAATTCAATGTACTTTATATTACACAGATAGAAATTTACATCATTAAATTCTAAGAGTTGTGAAAACTAATTTTGTGACTTGGAATTACAAAATAAAATTAATGATTTTCAAATTCAACATTGGAAAATATGTGAAATATATAAATGTCGAAAAGAAGAATAACAATATGAACATATCTTTCATAAAAAGATTATTTTTGAGAATATAATGAATACTTTTGAAAACACAATGTAATAATAAAGATTAATATAGATAATTTTAATTAATATTCAAATATTAGATCAGTTTTCCAATATAGTTCCATATAATGATAATATAATAATCATTAATTTTGAAACAAAAAAATATTTAATACATATTTTATAAAACATGAAGTATACTTTAATCATATCCCAGAAATAATTAAACTACAGCTGTAATCATATTCATTAACTAATCAAAAACAAAATAGACAATGTTTAAACAACTTTTAAGAGTTTGTGACGATCATATGATATACTGTTTGAATGTGCACGCCGATATTTGTTTTGATACTGTGTGTATGTGGTGAGGGAAATGCCGTCGACTCATTTCAACGTTTGAGGTGATTATCAGTCCTTCTGCCGAGCTCAACATTAAACTTAAAATCTACATCCTAAAATCCAGACTCCTAAATTTTAATTTTCTAAATTGGTCACTTAGAAACATTTAAATTAAATGAAACTATATTTTTCATAGATAAATTAAAACTGGGTCCAAATTTGAAAGAGAATTCGCTTTGGGCCCATTTATGTTTTTCAGCACGTGTTTGAAGTAGCTCCAGCAATTTGGCAACACTTCCGATATCTCTACATTCATGTTTGAAATAATGACAAAATGTCTTTCCTCCTGGCTCTTAAATATACATCCTTAAAAAAAGTGATAGTCTCTTTTGAATAGATAAAAAATATCGATGATACTATTGTCATTTTTCGGAATTTCTTACAATTATTTAAATTCAATTACAATAAATCAATATTACACATAAAGTTTATCTGTGGTTAATTCTTGTAACTTCGTTACAATATATCATGTATGTAAAATGGAGAATCCATTTATTCGGATTTAGAGAATTATTTAAAAATATACTTTATATGACAAATGTTTTATAAATTCATTTATAAACAAATGAATATATACAGGATACTTTTGCATGATACACGTGGTAAAAAATTTTGGCCGATTCTGTACAAAGTATTTTATAAATCTGAAATTTATTAACCATTTCCTGTTGGTATTTATTACAAAATATCTAAGCCGTTTTCAGATTTATTTCTCCATGATTTTATTACTCAATACAATCGATTACTCAACGGAAGATTAATAATAAACGAAAAACACTGTATAGCTAGAATCTGCTTTATTTGTGATTTGCTTGCAAGAGCGTATGTAAAACATGGGATATGTAGATATTAAGTTTTCCAAAGGTATATCGTAGAAAGGAATGTGGTATAAAGGAAGAATAATATATCCCGTAATTAAGAATACAAACAAGAATATACAATTGCTTTAAGAATAAAGAAAATATTAAACCCTTCAATGACGATTAACCAATTAGCAATCCCCAGTATTCATAAAAATTACGTATTTTGTTCTTCACGGCTTTGGCTTGTTTGGGCATGCTGAATAAATATTATTTATATAACGGAGAATATAAATAATATCCTTTATAGGTGGAATCATTTTTCTTTATTATTGTAACAATTAACGGATTTACGATGAAAAATTTCATTTCACGTAAATTATAACTTTTAAAATAGTACAATATTATATAATAGCACATAATTATAGAACAGGAGAATATTATATGGAAAATCACAGAGTTTCTATTCAGTCTTTCGTATTCTGGTTCGATCGCTCTAAAAATATTTTAGTTGACACAGGTACAGACATAATATACACATATATAGAGAGCCAAGTTTTGTGCAGTGAGAATGCTATTGTTAAAAGTGTGGTTGAGGCGAAATTAATTTCATTATTATTTGCTGAGCATCTGTTTAATATGACTCAGATGTTTTTATATTAAATATTCATAACTTGATTCATGTAGCAAATGATGTAATGAATTTAAATTTTGTAAAAAATTTAAATTCCTATATATCGTTGCATTTCGAAAAAATTTCTAGTGAATTCAAGTGTTGGCTCCATTTTTCACTACAAATGTGTCAATGACTACGCGAAGAATACGAAGCCCAAAAATCTTTTAGACAATCTCACAATAAAAATATTTCCATTTTAAAGATGAAAATGGATTGAAACATATTTAGGAGTTTGATTTTTAACTCTAATTTTTAAATTTTATATTGATTCTTAGAAATTAAATATTTGCAAAGTAACAATGAAGTATCAACTAAGGTTTGAACTATAATTAAAGATAGTAATGATGAACTAATCGTCATTCTAAAATTCAATATATATCTCTTTTGTATTGTCTAGAAACTTTTAATTACTCTCCATCATAAGTGAAATCTTTTTTCGGACATAAAAAAGGTTCTTTGCGCTCAAGGAAACCTTCTCCGCAATATGAGAAATACTCTAAGCTCGTTGATTTTAATTTGATCTTGCTGTTTTTGACTATGTGCCACGAAGATGATACAATGTAGATGGGTCCATTCGATCTGTAAAGCAAAATTTGATAGTTGAATTAACCGAATGAAATTTAAAGACAACGTGCAGCAATCGAAAATAGGAGAATTGCGTAATTCAAATTCTATAACTATCTTAAGAATATTTTTCAAATTTTCCAAGAAGATGAAATCAATAATATTTCGCAAACAGCGTTTCAATCTTGAAAAAATGTCAAGACTTCAAGGGATCATTTTGTGACACCTAAAATGACAAATTTCATAGCACAACTCGAACAAATCTGAAGTGCTGCCATGTGAAGGATAAAAAACTTTGTACAGAGACTCTAGATAATATATAATTAGCAACCAAGGTGAACAATAAGAACAGAAATTGATAAAACTAAAAAAGAAACAAACGAGAAAAAAGGACCAAAAAAAAAGAACAATGGAGTTGATCTGGAATAAATTGAATAAGATGAGTGAGTTGCAGTAAAGAAAGTTCGTCCAATTACTTTGTCGCTTTGATGATGTGCGTAAGATTTTGTCGTTTTTTGCTAATTCAAATCCTGAGATTATTTTTCGCATTACAGTGCTTGAATCTATATTAATATGAACAAGTAATCTATTTTCACTTTAAATATTAATCGTATCGCTTCAACAGTTACATAATATAAGATGTTCGCGTTAAAACTACCGAAAGAGACAGCCAATTAACAAATTTAATTTAATTATAAAAGAAACAATTTAGTTATTCGTATTAACATTTTTTCATTGACTTGAAGAGATTTAATGAAAACACTATTCTGAGTCCTATTTTGATCCCGACCCAGTGACGATGACATGCTATCATATGTCCTGGAGCAATGTTTGAAGCAACGTAAGGCGGACAAGAGAAGCAGTCGCGCACAAAACAAAACATTACGAAAATTGAGAAGTATTATCTAGTGCCGCTGATGAGAAATCGTTAGACTTTTTGGAGTATCGAGTTGAAGGTGATTCCCGACTTGAACGAAGAACTATTAACGACACTGACAAAACAGACAACAATATTAATTGAAAAATCAATTTATGGTAATTCTGTACGGCTGCGGTTCACTAAAAACTGTCAATATAAAGATGTAAGCATTAAAATTCGAAACTTTTCGCGACATCTATTATGTAATTTGTCAACTCGGTAGTAATTAATTGGATTTTAAAAATCAAAATTAATTAGCAATTAAATAGATCAGTTTTGTTAGATAATTTGGGAATTATCATATTAATTTGAAAGGAATATGGCGAATCGACTGGCAATAGAAAACATGTCCACTATTGAGATTATCGGTTGATGATTCAGTTTTTGTATTTGATAATTAAAGCAAAATTTTGTATTTGGCCGAGTTGGCTAGCAACGCCATTTTGTTTCGTTTGAAATCATTCTAAACTTAACAATTTACTTATATTAAATCTAGTTATTATTATCAATCTTGAGTTTAATTTTAATTAATCAATTAGGAATAATTGGAAACTCGAGATTTCATAAATAAAATTAGAGATTCCAGTTACATCGTATGTTTTAGGTTAAGTTACTTAGTGTTTACATTTGACATCAATCTGATTGTATAAAAAAACTTTAAGAAATGAGGAGTCAAATTCGATCAGTCGTGTGATTTTCAAGTATGTCGTAATTATTTTAACTCAAGTTTGACTAAAATTATGGTAAACCATAATGACCAGGTTCTTTGTTAAGGATTTTTATTGATTTGTATGTAATTTGTAATTGATATTGTTTATTTGTCTAAAGACAATAATTATAATCTATGTTTAAATGCATATTAAGGTAATATTTTTCTAAACGAAAATTCATAATTTCTGAATTAACTAATAATAATAATAACAATAATAGAGAATTCCGATTTTGTAACTAAATTCTGCAAAAATGCAGAAACTTGATTTTTTTACTAGAATTACACTATCTTTAATTATAATATAATTTTCATCAATTCAGTCTGTAATTATTGATGGAATGAATTAAAATTAACATTTTGCACGCATTTTCCTATTGAATCATCTAGCGTTAACTTATTTTGTAAACTTTTGTACTAATTATATAAAATATTTAATCTCCGATGAAAATTTGAATCTATTATAAAGACAGTCTTCAACCAGAAATCGGTAAGATTAACAAATTCAATGAAAGAGAAATAATTCAAACAACATCATCAAGTTTTTGATCTTGTGATATTTTTATTCATTTTTTTTTGTTTAGTGAAATCGAAGTTTTATAATTTTAAGGTCTTTTCTAGTCTACTTAAAAAGCAACGTTTCACAAGGTCATTATTTTTTCAATTGGTGATCTAGAAATTTATCGTTAGACGCATCTTGGCGAAGAACACAAAGATACTAGTTTTCTTTAAGTATAATTATAAACTCTGAATTGATTTGAAAATTTCTTGTATCATCAAAATTTATATATTGTGGTAGGTTTTATGATTTTTTATGATTATGATATGAATGTAAAGAGTCTACCTAGAAGAATGATTGTCTTACAAAATGAAACTTTGGCTTACTAAACTAAATTTTTTAGTAGAAATTTAGTCAACTAAAAGTTTAATTTATTTGATTAAATTTTTTCATTGCTATGATTTTGTTAGGATTACCTATATGATTCATAGAATAAATCTACCACCAGCTCCTCGCTCGGTAAGGGCATTACCGAACGTCCCAATTACGTCATACCAAGTCATGACAATAGTCTGGGAAAAACCCAAAATCTGCCACCGACTTAGCCCAAGGACGCTTTGCCTCTCAACCAAGATATAGAATACAAAAAGTAAACTCGAGCCGAGAAGAGAGCCCAGGGGGAGCCACATGGAGGCGGCCCGTCGGCCTTTTACACTGACCAAATATTGTGTTTATCATATCATCAAAAAAGATAGTATCATAGGAATTATCCATCATCTTTCGGGCATCCATTGCGGGATGCACCACCATTACGGTAGCATCACCACCAATTAATCATTTGTACTCATGTGCGCGTGGGTACATCATAGGTAATGCTTCGACAACGTTGACCCAAATTGGACTGTATCAAATCTCTCAAGGACTAAGCAAGGTCATCCCCAATAGTCGGTCTATTTATGCGGTATCTTAATTCCTCATCTATATGCACGCAACTAGTAGACACACAAAATGCAATGCAATACATATATCAGCACTAATAATT
Organism: Psix sp. ZL-2020; assembly: GCA_022817045.1. NCBI lineage: Eukaryota > Metazoa > Arthropoda > Insecta > Hymenoptera > Scelionidae > Psix > Psix sp. ZL-2020. The sequence continues at coordinate 4,285 of JABFQD010001889.1, read as the reverse complement.
TCATCAATGTCCAACTTTGAAGACGGCACAAGATAAGCACCCGAAAATCGGTAGTATAGACTCACCCGTTAGCCGTCACACTAGACGTTACCAGCTCTCACCACGTGGAGATGAGCTTCGGCGTATAAAGAGGGCTCTGGGTACCCCGGAGGGTCATCCCTACCCTGTAGAGTCCTTAACCTTTAAGCGTCTATCTATATGATTTAGTTACGTGTACCGAATTTTCACATTTGAACAAAAGTTTTTACTATGTATTGTAACACGGTGGATACTTTGCCTCGTCGAAAAGGCTGTCGGCTCGCAACCGTGTTACGTAGCTCGTGTGTGTACTCGCTACCGTATGTATAGGCGCCAACTCGTTTTGCTAAAAAACTAATACTCGAATCGAGGCAACCGGGTTGTTGCGCGTTTATTTAGTCAACTCATAGTAATCATAACATACTCATCTAGCTTAGCCCAAAGCAGAGGGTTTCCAAGGGAAGGATGGCAAAGCACAAAATTAAAATTGAAAAAAAACATTAGTTTTAATATTTTAAATGATATATTTATTTTACCAAAAAAAAAGAACATAACTAGACCTATTAATCGTCGTTCGACTAACTCATTAACTCTAAATATATGTAAACTTATTATTTAATTCATTTTAGATTGTGCTCAGGTTACAATTTTTTTTCTCTACACTACCTTCATTGCGAGTTGTTCTGTGTGCGGATCATGGCGCGCGAGCTACGCGTCACGCCGCTGGAGATCACGTCTCGGTACATTCCTCGGGTACTGAAATTGCAGCGCCATGTTGCTGGTTGAACTCAGCGACCTATATTTAATAATGAAAGCCTTAAAACTATCTTAATCAAGCGGGTATAATGAATGATGCAACGGACGATGCGTCAGTATTATTGCGAGACGCGCCACTTCGAGGTAATTCGGTAGGCAGACACCTCACTTCATCCTGAACAGGCATTACTATACGCGGGATCGCTGCGAATCGTATTTCGAATGACATGACTCATCTTCGAGCTAGCTTCCATTTACTCACAGTTTTAGTTTATACGTGCTCGCCAACAAGTGAGCTTCTCTCTCGTCTCATCATCGGAGAACATTTGCCGGCAAATCGGTGCGAGCGTTGGTTGTTTGCTTGCATAGCGCTGCGATCGCCCACCGACAGATCCACACCCGTAGATTCAATTAACAATTGCAGTATTAATAAATCTTGGTTATCAAAATACGATATTGATAGTATTTTTCCTAACTAAATCACTAAAACAGATAAAAATTTTTTTTTAAACACAGCACCACCTTATTTCTATGAATAATAAAGCTAAAAATGATATTTCAACATCAAAATTATCAATTCGACAATCAAATATTATATTACTATCATAAAAAATGTCTTGAGTTTGCAGTTCCTCAATCATAATTAACGTACAAGGTAGCTTCACATGCAAATTAATAACATAAGGTCCAATGTTTGACTCTTTATGTTTACGTTTATGTCACATTAACTATATTTTTATTAAAAGTCCAACGCGACAGATTATCAAATCGTAGTGAAGTATTGAATGATAGTTTGATTTCAAAGAATCGTAAAATAAATCAATAAACAATTAATGACTTTCGCTTATGAAGTTGAATGAATGATTTATTTTAGCTGACGTAATTGCTGGTGACTGAAATATATTTGATACTCGTCAAATAAAGATATAAATTTTAACATAGGTTTTCTTCACACACCAAATTCGCAATGAGCAAATAAAAATATTGGACAAAAGTAATTGTTTCGGATCCGAAGAATCTTAATTTGCCAGCATTAAATTTATTTTTGTTTAATAACGAATAATAGCATCAGTTATGCCATAGTGAAAGTCACCTAAACAATTATTTAAATCCGCTAATGTGAATAATTTGATATCGATATAATGAAGAATCCGATTTAATAAGTCATACAGGCACACTCCTACAAAAAGATCATGTATTATATTATATACAATGTTTAAAAGAACGTTAACATTTTTGATTTTTCAAAAATAAATTCGTTTATGGCAGTAAATAAAACCCTATTACGATTAACATCTCCGTTATTGACCAAGAGACTGCTAACAAAGTCACACCTATGAATACCGAGGTTGAAACCAATAAGTAAAGTACAGATAACTCAATTTCTAATTATTTTAATATTGGTAAAATAGTTTTCTATTTCTATTTCATCATTCTATTCTCTAGTTTTGACTTCATTCAAGGCATATATTATAAGCATATAACCTATTGTGGAAAAAATCACTCCTATTTCATCCATATTAAAAGGGAGCTCATTATGTATTTTCCAAAAAATAGATTTTTTTACAGTTACGAGTACCCTACAATCTCTAGAATATAATGTATAAATTGTTTTCCTATATTGAGATTTAATTCGGAACTAGAATAAAAACATTAAAAACATGATCGGCAGTTAGAAAGGTTGTTTTACCATTTTATAGGGTGAGATAATCTGTTCAGAAATTATTTCTGAGACAGAAGGGGAAGTTTATTATCATAGATCATAGTTATGTTATTATCATACATTAAGATTTTGTCGAATCTTTAAGCATGTTTAACGCGAAAACCAGTTTCTTAAAATAGGTGAATATAATTCTCAGAATCTATGAATCTAATTGATCTGTTTCTCCGAATATGCAGAAATGAATTCTTTCTGACATAGCGTAGCGGATTTTGGATATTTTATATTTTTAATTTTATATAAACATTTAAATGTCGCTTTCTTGTGAAAAAAGTGTGACTAATTTCTCACGTCACCGCCATTATGATAATTTTGCGAATCCCGAATGTTTCTAGGCTTCCCAGTGCATGCACCATGCTATACAGTCCTTTGAGAAAGCTGTTGCATGCGAGGCAGCCAACAGCATAAAAATAAATATTTTTGTATAAAAAAAAATTAATTTCCAAGTTTAAGTCCAAATAAGTCTAAATACCATATAAACAATCAGAAAAGTTTTCTTTGTTTCTAATACCCGAAAAAAATTCTCCAAAAACACGAATTATTAGGCCTAGTATAGCCGGTTTCCCCCTTTCTATCAGAGTTTAGTAGATTATTTATTTGAAAATCATCAGAATAAATTATTACTGAGAAAACATAAAATGTATAAAGTTTTCAAACAAAACATTCAGCAAACATTGCAAGATGACGTTATCGGAAATCACTTACTTCTTACCTGCGCCGAAAAGTCCAACCACCAATTATATATAGTTATAGCAATTTGAAATATGTTCGATTTGAAATTTAAAAGTTACCCCCCTCTTCCCCCGCTCTCTATCAGCGGTTGGTTGTTTTTAAAAACAGCATCAGGTTTTTTCACCCCTAGATGCAATTTCATTAGAATTGCGAAAAATCGTTTTTTCTACGATTACAGCGCTGTATAATGGAAAACAATAAAATGTTTCATACAAAATCTACGTATTTTTTGCGGAGAATCGAAATCCACTATAAAAATTAGGAGTTCCTATTTAAAATTTGTACGTGACTCCAACTCCCATCCCTAGGGGATGGAGATAACAGTCCGAGATTGATATTTTCCAATAGACCTCTTTGACAAAAACAAACTTTATATAAAATATTTCGTAGTACGATTCTTAGTTTTCAAGATGTTTAGTTGTTCCAAGATAAAAAAAATCACCCTGAGTAGTAGGGCTACCTAACTATTGGCTCACATGGTAGTGGGGGGCCTTATGGGATTTTAACATGTACCTAACTATTGGCTCACTTGGTGGAAGGGGAAGTTTTTAGATGTGATGGGAGTATGAATTGGTGAAAGGTGGGAGATCATATGGGATTTTAACATGTTCCTAACTATTGGCTTACTTGGTGGAAGGGGAAAGTTTTAGATGGAATGGGAGTATGAATTTCGGAAGAAGGCGTGACAGTGATGAATAGAAAGGAAAGTCGCGATTGGGAAATTTGGAGAGTTATTAATATGGGAAATTTTTTCTTGGGTTTCTAATTTATGTGAGTTGAATAATTTGAGAAGAATAAATTTGAATAATATAATGAAATTTATTTTTCTTTTGTAATCTTAAGTTTTCAGAGCTATTAATATTGACATAAAAAATTCTTTAATTCATGTATGAGGAAAAAAAAATTCAAAAGGTAGAAAATGTGAATGCATTATTTGATATTTTTCTCAAAAAGGGTCAAGTAAAAGAATAAACTGTTTCTATAATGAGGAAACGTTTTTTCAGAGAAGCATTAATCAGTAGTATAAGTATTGGTTCTTTCGAAAATTTGTTGCAAGAG